>WJXA01000298.1:220000-307821 GCA_014282245.1 Rhododendron simsii
GATGAGTGTGATTTGATCTGTGCAAATATGATGTGTACCAAGTTTTATTCTTTTTTTAATTGTTAAAAAGACTTGTACTTTTGACCTTGTTAACAAATTATTTATTTCAATACGAGTCTCATAGATTCCCTACAAAATCCAGGCACGTTTCCCATTGCTCAGTCCTGCACTGTTTTCTTTAGTTTCAGCTTTTTGTGAGGTGCTTTCTTGCTTTTTTGGTCTCACCACACATGACGGCGTATAGGCGAAACTGTTAGTTCTATATTCATTAAGTGTGGATGACTTGTCATCTTATTATTGTATTTATGTATTATATTTATTTATTAAAACTTGGATATTAGATTTAAATTAATTACCCATATAATAGAACCTTTATGAATAGTTGCCTAATACTTTCTTGATGGAAGAAAGTCTAAGGGGTGTGACTATTGGAAAGGGGTGTGACTCTTGGAAAGGTTGTGACTCTTGGTGAAGAGTCACATATTGGGTTGTGACTATTAGGAAAGGGTCCCTGTCTATCTATATAAAGGCCTGTGATTACCATCAAGTTATGGGATTAACGTGATATAGAATAGACCGGAAATCGTACCCGTTTCTCTCCAAACAAATCAGTGAGAGTTGTGAGTGTTAGACAATTTGGTTCAAGATCAAAACGGTGTCCGGAGTTTGTGTCTGGATTTCTCAAGACTTAAACACTATGGCAGAAGGTAAGTATTTTTCCGTTGCATATTTGATTCTCCCACATAGGTTTATCATTTGGTATCAGAGCCAACCTTAATGTCATTATGTTTAGTCGGATTGGTTGAATGTCGAGGCTTAAATCTATCGGAACCATTCACTGTTGTTTCGAATTGTTTTAGAAGAAAATACATTTCTTTGTTTCAACCCATCTCAGTATCTTGGCCCTCGTGGGTTAGCCGATAAAGTCAAGCACTAGTTTCGCTTCGTTAATTGCTCACTGTAATTTACTTGGCTTTCGAGAATTGGTGTTGTCGATAAACATGGTTTACAAGTTTTGACCAGTGGGTTTGCCTATGTAGTCAATGGGAGCATTTGCTTTATTTTCTGTGATTTTTTAATATGGTCGTTTGGAGCATTCTAGTTCCATTAGGCAGTCACTAATCATTGTAATTTACGTTTTCGCGTATTATAGTTACGAGACTGGGTGCTTTTCAAAGTGTAAATCTGATTAAGTTTATGGGTTACGGGCATGTTGTCAAGGCTTTTCATGTAATGCATTCCATACAACTTAGTTTACTTTTGATGAATAATGCCAAAATCTATAGTTTAAGAATAGCCACAGCATCTTAAAATTAACTTATGTTGAGTATTTACTTTGGCATTTTCATATTGCAATTATGTGGTTATGAATTTTACTTGGCCTCACAGGGGAGTAATTATAACATAATTGAATTAAGATAGTAAGTTAGACAATAAAAGTTTAGATGTCTTTAACCCACAGGTATGAGATCTTTTCTTTTAAGTGTTCAATTACTAGTCTTATACTAAAAGAAATTAACGAGTCTAATGCATGTCGCAATCTTTACCCACAGGAAGATTTAGATTTGTTACATTGGTTGGTTCAGATTAAGTTTATTACTTCAAAGCATTGATATTCGTATGTATTCTTGGTTAATATTGCAGTTGGTACTACCTCTTTAATGTCTAGTGAGTCTTCTCGTATTCCGTTCTTAAGTGGTGAAAATTTTTCGGAGTGGAAGGACAAAGTCCTTTTGGCATTAGGGTGTATGGATCTCGATTTGGCAATTCGTGAGGGTGAACCACCAAAGCCCACGAACGAGAGTTCAATTGCGGTTAGGGTTGCCTATGATCGTTGGGAGCGATCTAATCGCTTAAGTTTGATGCTTATAAAGACTCATATCAGTTCTAGCATCAGAAACTCGATCCCGTCATGCGATAAGGTAAAGGACTACATGAAGGCTATTGAAGAGCAGTTTGTTAGTTCTGATAAGGCACTCGCAAGCACCCTAATGAATAGGTTATCAGGAATGAAACATAACAGTTCTAGTAGTGTGGGTGAACACATTATGAAAATGAGAGACATCGTGGCTCGCCTGAAGTCCTTGGAGGTTGAGATATCTGACTCATTCCTTGTTCATTTCATACTTAATTCTCTTCCTGCTAAGTTTGGACCATTTAAAATTTCTTACAACACACATAAGGAAAAATGGTCCATCAATGAACTTCTTACCATGTGTGTTCAAGAAGAGGAGAGGTTGAAGCATGAAAATATAGAGAGTGCTCATTTTGCGACACAGAAAGTTGAACAAGGCAAGAACGGTCCAAATTTGAAGAAGATTGGAATACAATCTTTTAAGCGTCATGGCAATATGGATGCTTGTTTCTTCTGCAAGAAAAGAGGACACATGAAGAAGGATTGCTCCAAGTATAAGGACTGGCTTAAAAAGAAAGGTAATCTTTGGTCTCTAGTGTGTTATGAGTCAAATTTTGTCAATGTTCATCAAAATGATTGGTGGATTGATTCGGGTACTACAATTCACATTGCCAATATCATGCAGGGATTTCTCAACCTAAGGAAACCGACGGGAAGTGAACAAGGCATCTACTCTGGAAATGGGATGCGTTCGCACGTTGAAGCTGTGGGAACTTTTAGACTAGTTTTAGAAAATGGTTTTGTTTTAGATCTTGTAAACACATTTTACATTCCATCGTTTTCTAAGAATCTGATTTCTGTATCTAAACTAGTACCGTATGGATTTGAGTTTAAATTTAGTGGACCACATTTTTATTTTATTAAAGATTCTTCAGTTGTTGGTTCTGGTTCACTTGTTAGTGGTTTGTACAAATTGAATTTGGATCCTAATTTTGAACAAAGTCTATTAACCCTGCATGTTGACATTGGCACTAAGTGTAACATTATTGATGAGACATCCTCCACATTATGGCATAGGAGATTGGGACACATCTCCATGGATAGAATTCAGAGGTTGGTAAAAGATGGGGTGCTAACGCCTTTAGATGTTTCCAACTTCGATACTTGTGTGGCCTGCATAAAAGGAAAGCAGACCAACAAGAACAGTAAGGGTGCCAAAAGGAGTGATGGACTACTTGAAATCATTCACACTGATATCTGTGAATTTTCTACTCCTTGCTTAAACGGTCAGAGATATTTTATCTCATTCATTGATGATTATTCTCGATTTATGTATCTCTATCTTCTGTTTGATAAATCTGAGGCACTTGATGCTTTTAAGGAATATAAGAAAGAAATAGAGAAACAATTAGGAAAACAAATCAAGATAGTCCGATCTGATAGGGGTGGAGAATATTATGGTAGATACACAGAAATGGGACAAAGACCGGGTCCATTTCCTAATTTTCTAAAGGATGAAGGCATTGTTGCTCAGTATACCATGCCGGGTACACCACAACAAAATGGTGTAGCAGAAAGGCGAAATCGTACTCTTATGGATATGGTAAGGAGTATGCTTAGCAACTCTAGTGTTCCTAAATTTTTGTGGAGTGAAGCCTTAAAGACAGTAGTGTACATCTTAAATAGGGTTCCATCTAAAGCAGTTCCTAAAACTCCTTTTGAGTTATGGAAAGGATGGAAACCGAGTTTAAGACATATGCATATATGGGGCTGTCCAGTTGAGGTTAAAGTATATAATCCACAATTAAAGAAGCTAGACCCAAGAACAGTCAGTGGATATTTCATTGGCTATGCAGAAAAGTCAAAGGGCTATAAGTTTTATTGTCCTTCACACACACCTAGAATTGTTGAGGCTAGAAATGCTAAGTTTATTGAGGATATTGACATAAGTGGGAGTAAATCCCAAAGAATTGAGTGGGAGCAATCACCAAATTCTATTACTACGTCTAAGAATGAAGAAAAATTGGTTGTCATACAAGATAACCAGCAAGATATTCTTCATGACCATGAAAATGAAGAAGCTCCAACAGATCAACAAAGGCCAGTCAACACAGATTCTTCATCTCAAAATCCTCCAAATGTGAATGAGGTTGTAGAAATACGAAAAATCCTCAAGAATAAAGAAGTCAGCCATTTCTAGTGATTATTTAGTGTACTTAATGGAGTCTGATTATGATATTGGACCTAAAGATGATCCTATTTCATTTACTGATGCTATGAATGGGGAAAATTCTAATTATTGTTATGAAGCCATGAAGGAAGAGATGGAGTCCATGGCTAAGAATCAAGTTTGGGAAATTGTAGAGTTACCTAAAGGAGTCAAAGCAGTTGGCTGTAAAAGGGTCTATAAGACTAAAACAGACTCGAATGGTAACATTGAACGATATAAGGCCAGACTTGTAGCCAAGGGTTTCGCTCAAAAAGAAGGCATTGATTACCATAATACTTTTTCTCCAGTTTCTAAGAAGGATTCATTTAGAATAATTATGGCATTAGTAGCTCACTTTGATTTAGAGTTACATCAGATGGATGTCAAAACAGCATTCTTAAATGGGGATCTTGAAGAAGAAGTATACATGAAGCAACCTAAGGGTTTCTATTCTGATAACGATAGTCACTTAGTTTGCAAACTTAAGAAATCTATATATGGACTAAAACAAGCCTCCCGACAATGGTATTTAAAATTTCACAATGTCATTACTTCTTATGGTTTCACGGAGAATGTTGTGGATACATGTATATACCTTAAGATCAATGGGAGGAAGTATATTTTCTTAGTTCTATATGTGGATGATATTTTGCTTGCAACTAATGATTTGGGCTTGCTACATGATACTAAATTGTATCTTTCTCAAAATTTTGAATTGAAGGATATGGGTGAAGCCTCCTATGTCATAGGCATAGAGGTTCATAGAGATAGATCTAAAAGAACATTAGGATTATCTCATAGAGCCTACATTGAAAAAGTTTTGAAGAAATTCAACATGAGTGAATGTAGTCCTAATGCAGCGCCTATCTTGAAGGGTGACAAATTTAGTTTGAGTCAATGTCCGAAAAATGCTTTAGAGAAGGAACAAATGACTAGTATCCCATATGCATCTGCGGTAGGTAGCTTAATGCATGCCTTAGTCTGCACAAGGCCGGATATTGCATTTGCTGTAGGAAAGCTTGGCAAATACCAAAGCAATCCAGGGATTGAACATTGGAAGGCTGCTAAAAAGGTTATGAGGTATCTACAGGGAACCAAGAACTTGATGCTTACCTATAAGCATGTCGACTGTCTCGAAGTGGTTGGATATTCAGATTCAGATTTTGTGGGTTGTCAAGATTCTCAGAAGTCCACTTTGGGATATGTTTTTATGCTAGGAGGAGGTGTTGTATCATGGAAGAGTGCTAAAGAGACAATTGTTGCTTCGTCAACAATGGAAGCGGAGTTTATAACATGCTTTGAAGCAAGTTCACAGGCTGTATGGTTAAAGAATTTTATCACAGGGCTTCAGATTGTGGACTCAATATCTAGGCCAATAAAAATTTACTGTGATAATTCGGCTGCGGTTTTCTTCTCTAACAACAACAAAAGTGGAAGTCAGACCAAGCATATTGACATCAAGTATCTTGCTGTTAGAGAGAGAGTTAGGAAACAAGAAGTCATTATAGAGCATATAAGTACAGATTTGATGGTTGCAGATCCCATGACAAAAGGGCTCACAGTTAAAGTGTTTTCGAAGCATGTTGAGCGTATGGGTTTAGTTAGCTAACTTTTGGTTTGATTTCTTGTTATCTGTACTTTTAGCGTTTGTCAATACAGTAACATGTTAATTTGTGCACATCTAAGGTATTTTTATGACATGTTGTCTATTGGGACATATAAGCCGACTTTTGGACCCGAATGACTTGTTGGAAGTCATTCATAAAGCATTATATCACAAGTTATTGAGAGACTTGTACATTGTAATACATGGAAAGAAATGTTCATCTTAGTAGCATAACTGCCATGATTCATGTGTTAAGTCTCTTTACTAATGGTTATTATTTGGGTAGTTTTTGTACGGCCATATTTCGTGTTTAATATCTTTTATCCAAGAATTTTGATATTGATATTTCATGAGAGCCAAGTGGGAGAATGTTAGTTCTATATTCATTAAGTGTGGCTCACATGACTTGTCATCTTATTATTGTATTTATGTATTATATTTATTTATTAAAACTTGGATATTAGATTTAAATTAATTACCCATATAATGGAACCTTTATGAATAGTTGCCTAATACTTTCTTGATGGAAGAAAGTCTAAGGGGTGTGACTCTTGGAAAGGGGTGTGACTTGCTTAGCCTCCGAACCTCGCCTTCAATTAAGGTTGAAATACCCCAAGCATAGGGCTAGGTCGTCGATAGCATAATAACCGGAAAGTCCGGGATCGTACCCACAGAGAATTGAAATATAGCTAGTTTGGATTGTAGGTTTTATATGGTGGAATCCGGCGTTCAAGACGGCCAACTAGATGATGCTTTGAAACGGTGAAAATTGCCAAGACAAAAGGCTAGGAAAATGCTTAATTAACTTAAAAGAGGCAAGTCTAGGGATCATTCATCCCTTGACAAAGGTCGCTATCGGTTCTCAATTATAACTCAAGCGAGAGTCACGACCGCGTGCTCACACCCGGAAGATTTAACTTTAATGACTACGTTTATCAAAAGATATGATTAACCGGAATTAAATCAACCTATTTTTGCTAATGTATCTAACACGTAGGAGGCCACAAGCCCTCGATATATCGTTTGCCAAGACCGCTTGACTAAACGACATACTAAGGAGTTAACCCCCCTCGCTTAGACCAAAATGGCTAGATTAATTCATTTCCGAAAACCATGATTTTAAGCCCGAATGTTTGAGAACCAAATAACCGCCTAAGTTCTCGAGAAAGATTAGCCCAAGACTTCGCCAAGAAACTACTCAACTATAGCTAACAGATTAGACATGGTAAGAAAATGGAGCGAAAGATTTAACCGAAGAAAACGTAAATAAACTTAATTTATGCAAAGATCTGAAGCATAGCTACAACATTAATAAACGAGAAATTAACATAAGACAAATATTTACATGAGTTCTTGAAGGATATGACTAGAAAAGCTTGAAGAACATCAATGGAGATTTCCTAGAAAGCAAAAAAGACTTAGGCTTAAAATCTAACTAATGGCCATACTTTCTATAAAAGGCATACAAACCTATTTATAGGGCTCTAAAGTTAAGTTACAAAGGACCAAAAAGTCCCCAAAATATCCCAAAAACATTCCATAAGTAGAAACTTTCCATAAATGGAAAGTTGAAAAAGATAACAAAAATCTGCAGATTTTCCCAGGCAGTACCGGTACTGGGCAACTCCCAGTACCAGTACCAGGCTTCAACGGGCTGGAAAATTGATCTCTGGACACCCGGTACCGGTACTGGGAATTCCCAGTACCGGTACCCGCTTTACAGCTTTTTTGGGCAAACTTTGCAGGCTCGCTCTGGACACTCCCGAACTCGGATTTAGGCGTTCTTTGGACCGTTGGAAAGCTTGTCGAGTCTACTTTCTAACCCAAGTGGTTTGGATTAAAAGTAGTTTGTACATAAAAAGTTATGATGATTCTACCCTCAGCTCGTAGGAAGATGAATTGCTTTGGTAAAATCCTCACTTCTCCTTCAATTCCCTTGACCCTTGGGCAACCCGAGCAACCTCCAAACCATCTTTTCATGACTTTCCGGGCACCACCATGAAGTGGCACGTGGCCTTGAATACTTGGTTGCACATGGAGCATTCCTTGGCGTTCAAACGCGCCTTATTTATACAAATTACTTGAAAAACACAAAAACCTACCTTAGAAAAGCAGATTTATAAAAGCAGATCATTGAGAAAGAATACAACCAAACCAACTAAAAACAACCAAAACCTGACCAGCCTAACCAAACTAGAAAGAAAATTACAAGAAAACTGAATCAGTAATCCTCCAGTCACAACAAACTCTGAGATTGTCAGGGGATTTGTTATGTCTCCAAGAGCCAACTCTTCATATCCTCCAAAATCTTCTGCTCCACAGCAGACTAGTTGAAAGATACGCACGTTCTTTCCAAAGATGGTAGACAGAGGCTGCTAGACCGAGCTTAAACAAAGTCTACCTTCCTTGCTATGAAGAAGACCCCACAATTTCAGAATTAAGATCGCATCCGTGGGTTGGAAGGCCACAAGCAGCCCTAACCCGGAACCAAACCAAAGAGGAAAAAGGACAATCAAAAAACAAATGGGAATGACTCTCCACTTCCCCATGGCACAACACACAGATGCAGTCATTTATAATCCCCCAATTACACAACCTATCCTTGGTAGAAAGCCTACCAAGAACAACCAACCACAAAAACCTACCTTACGTGACTCTTGGCGAAGTCGCACCAAATATCTACAACATTGGGTGCTCATCATAACTCTTGGAAAGGTTGTGACTCTTGGCGAAGAGTCACATATTGGGTTGTGACTATTGGGAAAGAGTCCCTGTATATCTATATAAAGGCCTGTGATTACCATCAAGTTATGGGATTAACGTGATATAGAATAGACCGGAAATCCTACCCGTTTCTCTCCAAACAAATCAGTGAGAGTTGTGAGTGTTAGACAATTTGGTTCAAGATCAAAACGGTGTCCGGAGTTTGTGTCTGGATTTCTCAAGACTTAAACACTATGGCAGAAGGTAAGTATTTTTCCGTTGCATATTTGATTCTCCCACATCGGTTTAACTTGTGATATAATGCTTCATGAATGACTTCCAACAAGTCATTCGGTCCAAAAGTCGGCTTATATGTCCCAATAGACAAGATGTCATAAAAATACGTTAGATGTGCACAAATTAACTTGTTACTAGATTGACAAACGCTAAAAGTACAGATAACAAGAAATCAAACCAAAAGTTAGCTAACTAACCAAATGAAAAACCTATATGGGAGAATCAAATTAAATATGCAGCGGAAAATTACTTACCTTCTGCCATGGTATTTAAGTCTTGAGAAATCCGGAAACCGTTTCGATCTTGAACCAATATGGTCCACCAACACAAACTCCCACGTATTGATTTCAGAAAGCAATGGGTAGGATTTCCAATCTAATCTATATAAATGTTTTCCACACATGTAACTTGATGGTAATTACAGGCCTTTATATAGATAGATCGGGACCCTTTCCCAACGGACACAACCCTTCATACTTCCTTCCATCAAAGAAGTAATAAGGCACCTATTCATTAATAGTTGCAACCTTACATATGAACGGTCACTAAACCCATTCATGGATAGTCACCATATCCATTCATGAATAGCCACCAAACCTTTTCATGAATAGTCACCAACTATTTAGGCAATATTTCATTTAAATCCTTTTTGTGATAGGCACTTACAAGTTTATGAATCCCTAGCGGGGTGATAGACACCCACAAGTTTACGAATCACTAGCGGGTCGCCTCTTAAGGTTAAACGATTGTTACAATCGTAACATGCTAAATATACAATTGACATTTGCCGCCACAAGTTTCTGGCTGTTGCCACTTCTTGTTACACCAGAACAGAAAAAGTGCATGTGTTAGCTAAACAAAAGACGCATGAAATCAAACCAAACGTGAGATAATTAACTCATTAGGGTTAATGGTTTTCTCCCACTTTGTTCTCTCAATGCTCGATAGGATGTCGGAGCGTGGTTTTGTGGCTTATATAGGCTAAAATCACGAAGAACATCTTGAAAGGTTAAGAACTTCAGTTGACGGAAGGATGGATGAACATGCGGAGCATTCTTGACTTCGGGATCGAGGGATTGAGAGCTAGGGTTTGTTTGTTGGAATGGAGTGTTCTTGACTTCGGGATCGAGGGATTGAGAGCTAGGGTTTGCTTGTTGGAATGTGGTATTGTGTGGTGATTTTTGCAGAAATTCGAGGTGTTTTGGGAGTGATTGGATATCCCAAATTTGGAGGTTTAAGCCTCCTATTTATGTAGAGTTTGAGGGAAGACCCCAATGATGATCAAAATGAATTAATAATTCATGTTAATAGAGTAAATTCGAGCGAGTCCTGCTACACACACAGCAATCTGTGCACAGATCGTGCACAGATTTTTTTGTGGGCCCACCAAGGGTCCCACAAAAATAATCCGAGCCGTTCATTAAATGTAAAACATTTTTTTAAGGGTCCCTGTAAAATATAAGCTCAATCCAATACCTCTAGGTACTTCATCCAACCATCTAACTTTTCATTCAGATTTCCGGATAATGAAAAGTTATGTGGTTGGATCGAGCATCTATAAGTATCGAATTGAACTTATTTTTTACGGAGTCTCTTGAAAAAAATATTTTACATTTAATGAACGGTTCGGATGATTTTTGTGGGACCCGTAGTGGGCCCCACGATAAAATCTGTGTACAATCTGTGCTCAACTTGTATGTGTGTGTAGACTTTCTGAATTCGAGCTGAAACTCTATTAAAAGGAGTTATGAACGATTTGAAGTTGCATGCACGTCGGGAGGAAGAACTGAGTTCTGGAATGTTCTGCAGAAAACCAAGATCAGAAGTCCCGACCTCTAAAACAATTATTTATATATATTTTGTAATTTATAATACTTTTTTGAAATCTTAAAAATTTTGTTTGATAAACTTAATTTAGATCTATCAAACGAGATCTATATTGCGTACAAAAAAAAAAATTATACACTAAAACGTATAGATAATTTTTTGAGAGGTTTGAATAGTGATTTTGGACATACTTTTGTGGAACGGAAGGAATAATAAATCCACAAATACAGTAAAATGACATTTTCGAAATTAATTCTTTGTGGTCTCTTTTTTTCTGAGAAATTTATAATTTATATTTATAATCTTTTTTATGGGGAAAAGAAGAGTGAGGAGTGGGGTTTGAACCCTCGCCATCTGGAGTGATCATCACCTGCCCTACTAGGAGCAAGTCCAATGGCACACAATTTACACAAATGGCTCAAGCCCTTCCAAAAATTGGCAAAAAACTATACGGCCATTTGTGCAGCCATAATTTTACCCAAAAACCAAACAGTCCTTCCCTCCCATTTTTTCCACATCATCCAAAACCAAACAGTCCTTCCCTCCCATTTTTGCTCAAGCCATACCATTTGCCGGAGCCGGAGGAGATCTGGAAAATCTATGTGTTTTGTTTGTTTTAGGGAGAGAGAGAGAGAGAAATATTCTTGAAAAATCAGAGGAATCAAAATCTTTTCACAATCTGAAAAAATTATGGCAAAATCACATGCGAAGGGGAAAAGGATTCACTCCAACTGTAGATAAAGTGAATTGCAATGCCTACATTTGCATTAGCCAAGATGGAGGGAGAATGATAGATAGAAGTAGTTGGTGAAAAAAGTACCCGTTCGGTTAAGTAAGTCAACTGACATATTTATTTGTCTTTATTCAAAAAAATTTCCTATATGTTAGATTTTTGTTAATTTTTTGAGAATTATTACATCGTCATGACGAAAGGAATCTAAAAAGTAAAAATTTATGATTGAAATTCAATTTTTTTTGAATAAAAACGAAAAAATTGGCTTATTGACTTATTTTTGTCTTTATTCAAAAAAAAATTAGGTTTCGATTATAATTTTTTACTTTTTAGATTATTCTTGTCATGACAATGCAATAATTCCCAAAAAATTGACAAAAAACTAACAAATACGAAAAAAAATTGAATAAGGACAAAAAAATAAGCCAATTGACTTATTTAGCCGGATAGGTTATTAATTATGAAAACGATACAAAAGAAATTATTGAAAAATAACCCTGCAATGTGGATGGTGCCTTTTGCAAGAAGAATGGCATTGTGGGAGTTGGTTAGGTGGCCCGTGATCACAATGGTCTGATTTGGGAATGGCATCCATCCCCTTCACAGGTTTTCTTTCTCCCCGTTCGGTAGAAGCTTTGGGCTTCCGGGAAGTTCTATTGTTCGCTGCTAACAAGGTCTCTCTTGTATTATTACTAGCGAATGCCCGTGCCTGAAGGCACGGCGCGACACGTTTTGGAAAAAAACTAAATCGAATTGCCACTTTTAGGCACGACACAACACATTATGGAAAAAACAAAATCAAATTGCCGTTTTTTCTGGAATTTACCACCCCACCGATAAAGACAAAATCTCTCACAAGTCGTTTTCTTAAATAAACTTCAAATAGGGTCCATTTATTCAAACCATATACATGAGAGTGGAAAAAGTACCACACTTTATTCCACCGGGCTCTCCCTTCGACTGCATGATGTTAAAAATCAATAACATTGCCTATAAAAAAAAGAACCACCAATGACAAACATGTTCTATTAACCATTCTCCTTCCCATTTTGACGCCAATGACCATAGCAAGAAATAACTAATTAAACACAATAAGACTTACAAAAATACATGCCTAATTTAGCTTACACTTCAAAGGGGACATGACCAAGTCTATTATTTTTTGGTATGGTGACAAATAAACCAACACAAATGACAGGAACCGCAAAAAGGCAGCATTGCTTCTCACATTCAGCCGCCACAATATTAGCTACAAAAAGATTTCCCTTTCGGAAATCACAATTGGGTGTTTCATATTAACAACACCACTGAGTCTCGCCAATATAATCCAGAACAAAAGTCACTTAATTTGTTCCCTTCTTGTGGAGTGTGATTCATAGAGCTCTTACTACAAATTTGACAATCCTCAATCAGATTCCTATGAGGGCGATGAGAAGCTAGATTTTCTTTGGTCAGATTCACTACTTGCAGCAAATTCATCTCCATTTCTACTTGAGTCTCTCCTTGTCCGAGGATGCACTCCTAAAATCCATGCTCCATTGTCATTCATAAGCACACCACCAAAGCCAACAGCTTCTTGATTACCCTTGAAGCATCGCAAGTACTCAATTTCACATTGAACCACAATATGCAATTATTGGAATGTAAAATCACCAGTTTTTCAAAAAGCATTTTTTCAGTGCCATCAAAAAGGGCAGCCTCGTTGCTAATATACCCATACATGCCTTCTCCATTCAAAACCTTCCATATCTCCTTAAAAAAAAATGGTCAAAAACAATTACTCCCTCCGTCCCTTTTTAAGAGTCCTGCTACGTAATTCCAACTTATTAAAAAGACATCATCATTATACCTTTCACATCAACTTTTTGCTCCATTTTCCCTATTTACCTATCATCATTACATTTTTACTCACTAACTTTTTCAAAATGGAATCTACTTTTAGGGACAAAATAGACAATGCACTAACTTTTACCCACTAACTTTACAAAATGGACACTTATTAAGGGACAGCCCAAAATGGAATACCGGACTCTAAAAAAGGGACGGAGGGAGTAAGTATTTACGGGCTTGCCATTGTAGAATGGAGGGTGTAGATTTATGTAGGAGACAATTCTGGATCATTAGTTGTCTTTTGGATTCAAACTCAGTCCTATCTATTCAGTTGTGTAAATCTAATTATTGCATCTTACCCTTGTATCCCTTAGCAAGTGTTGTTTTGTTTGCGGTGCAGTGCTTTGCTTCAGGATCCGCTCTCATTCCCATTGCGCACGTTGTGCCATTGATGTTTTTGATATTTCTTTACCGACTTGTGGCTAAAGAAAGTATATAATATCTGTTTTGCAAATGGAAGATAGAAGATAGGTGTCAACATGTATACCAGTGTGTTTTCCTTTCCACTGACCGCAATGCTTTGCTTTAGAATTTGTTCTTGTTCTCGTCCTGCACGTTGCGCTAGGGCTGATTTTGATATTTCCTTACCAGATTGTGCCTAAAAGTATATGTAGAACCTATGATTAATTATTGTAATCAGTTGAAAAATGGTTTTTTTTCGAAATAGCCATTGCCCACATGGTCAGGCTCATACCCGTGAATATTCTTCTCCATTGGCCACATGTGTTGGATTCCGTTTGGTAGCCATTGTCTCTAGTTAGTCGTACCCTAATAAGATCGCTTCAAAAGCACCATCGCTCTGCCCATTTGACATCCTAAAAAATTGAAAATTATGGGCAATACTATTGAAACAAATAAATCTCATGACTGAGCAATTAAATCTCTAGGGAAAAAGGGAGGTTATCTATTGTTCACTTCAACTTTGACAGAGCAATTTCAATCTCCCGTCTCAATTCCATTTGCATGAGGTATTTTTACAAACACCTTGGATGCATTAAACTAAGGAGCATGCTCTTACTAAAACTACCGGTCAAAGTATGAAAATAAAGAACGACCCACGCTGCAAAGTGTCCCATTCACCAGCTATACAGTTTTTACGATTATGATCTCAAACTTTGGTCTTGCAAATTTCAGTAATTTAGTAGTGCATTATAGAAGGCTGTATTGGTGGGCTTCACCAATATTCCTTCACCATTATATACGCTGTCTCGGAAAAAAATTAAGTTGAGAATCCAAGGCTTCGCCAATATTCCTTCACCATGATATACGCTGTCTCGAAAAAAAATAAGTTGAGAATTCAATTCGTTTCCAATTAAGTTGAAAAAAATTAAGATTCCAATTGGTCGTTTAATGTTTAATTTCGATCAGACTATGACACCCCGAAAACCAAATTAAAGTAGAGAATCCAATTCGTTTCCAATTAAGCATGAGAATACAACTTCTGGAATCGTTAGGTTACCTGGAATCAGATTAAAGCACGGAGATAAGCTGGCGAGTCGGCCGGCGCGGAGAGAGCGGCGGCAGCGGGCTCTGATTGCATGATATGGCGGAGGAGGAGGACTGGCGAGTCGGCTGGCGAGGGGAGAGCGGCGAAAGCGGACTCTGATTGTGTGATATGGCGGAGGGGGAGGTGATGGCGGAGGGGGGAGGCGGTAGAGAGAGAGAGAGACAGGGGAAGGCGGCAAAGAGAGACAGGCAAAGGAGGATGGCGAGACGGCCGGCGCGGAGAGAGCGGCGGGGTCTGATTGCGTGTTATGGCGGAGGAGGAGGCGGTGGCGGCGGAGAGGGGAGAGGCGGCGGGAAGAGAGAGAGAGAGACAGTGGGGGCTGGCAGAGAGAGACAGGGAGAGAGGGAGGCGTATACGGCGTATATTTAGGTGTATACGGTGCGTGGAAATTGCACAGAAAAGGATAAGTAGAGAATCCAAAATTACTCAGTAAAGGATAAGTATTTACGCGCTTGCCATTGTAAAATGGAGGGTGTAGATTTATGTAGGAGACAAATCTGACCGTTGGTTGTCTTTGGGATTCAAACCCAGTCCTCCCTTATTATATAGATTGAAGGCAATTCCGCCCAAATCGTTCAAGCTCTTACACAAGATGACATCACCTTTTCTGATTAAAGTTATGTTCTCTCAGATTGTGGTGCTCTTTTACCTCTCTTTTCCTCTTGTCACTTTATGTATGTTAAACAGTCTTGCAATAAGATAGCCTATTCATTGGCTAAAGAATCCCTATTAAATGCTAAATTGGGGGTCTTGTCCCTCTGTTCCTTACTAATCTTGCCCTTGATAATGTTCGGTCTTCGGACCTCATTTCCTAATAATCAGTCTGACAATTTTTTCGGGAAAAAAAAAGATAATGCACTATTGGTCCTAATACTACCAGTTTTTCTTCGGCCAAATAACACTATTTATGGCCATTTTATGGAAATAACTTAAGTCAAAATGACCAAGTATTGTGATAGGAAGTCGCGGGAAAAATCAGTGAACCTCACAAATCGCGTTTCCATTCCGTTTATCAGGATATCAAATTATCCATTTGAGAATAAATTCTTTACACCGTAGATATAAATATTTGTTTCCTCCAAATCAATTATACTATGACACGTGTCAAAATAGTGGTCCTAATTAATAAAATATGACGATGTGACGCAATACAATACAATTGATTTAGAGAAAAAAAATGTTTACATCAGCCTTGTAAAGAATTTATTCTCTATTCATTTTAGATCCAGCCACTAGTGCTTCAGTCCTCGTGAATCCTCCTTTACGAATGGCCGTTCAATGCAATTCTCTTCCCCCTTGCTACATCTCCAAACCCTCCAAATCCAAACCCATCTTTCCATTCTCAGCTAACCATTTCACCCCAACCCACCGTACTCCACTTTTCCTCAATTCTAACTCCTTGAAGCTCTCAACACACAGGTCTGTCTCTCTCTCTCTCTCTCTCTCTCTCTCTCTCTCTCTCTCTCTCTCTCTCTCTCATGTGCATTCGTATAACGTAGTTGGGTATTGAGTTAATCTAGATAATTTTCTAATTATGTAGCGTGACTCACAATTACAGGTCGGGTAGGGTTGTTTCTGCTGTAATTTCCGAGGAAAACCCAGTGAGCTCGACTATTTCTGGGGCTGATGCGTTCAAACTTACTTATTTGGAGGTGGGTTTTCGTTTTCAGTTATTGGTTCTTTGTTTGTGTGTGTGTGTTGTTTTGGGGGAATGGGTTGATACAAAGATGAGTTATGGTTTAGGGCAATAGTTGGCTGTGGGATGTTGGTGGGTTGAAAATTCTGGTTGATCCAATCTTGGTGGGTAACTTGGATTTTGGAATTCCCTGGCTTTATGACGCTGCCAAGAAGTTCTTGAAAAATTTCCAGGTACCATTTTCTCTATGAGCTGATTTTGTGTTTTTATTACCTTGCCAATCAGTAGGAGAATATTTACAAGTTTCATGAGTTAAATTTAAGGAAGTCAGACAACACAAACCCTTTCGGCTCTTTGAATGGTGAGAAAAGAAAACCTTTTTGGGATTCTCTTTTCTCACCGTCCGAAAAGGTTGTCAAGCAATTGGGATAAGTAACTACTTAGAGATAAACTGCATGACGGAAAGAAATAATCAAGCCTTACGTAGTTAGGTTTTGCTATGAATTCAATGTTACATGGACTTCGGGTATGGTATCGCGTGTTAGCACATGTCCAAGTGCGGGAGCCATTTAGCCCGCATATCAAGGATACTGGAGCACAACAAAATACTCACGTTGCTTAACATCTGTCTTTTACTTTCTAGATAAAATCATGTTTTGCAAGGTTTCATATAGCACTTAATTAACATTGCTAATTTATCCGGTGAACTTGAATTGCAAATATGCTTCCGAGTTAAATGTTCAACTACATACAGTAACATATCATTTACCCTTACCCCAGTGTTGAGCGTCTCACATGTGTGCTTTACACATTTGAAGAGTCCACGAACATAGGCGATGATTGACCTCGATTGAAATTGGAATTATAAAATAGTGGCCTACTAACTGGTTGTTCTGACTCTGAGTTGTAGGTTACTTATATTTGTTAACGGTGATTGTTGACTTCTCTCCATGACGTGTGATTCTAGTGCAGCTTACTGATCTTCCTGAGGTGGATTGCTTGTTGATTACACAAAGCCTAGATGACCACTGCCACTTGAAGACCTTAAAACCACTCTCCCAGAAGTTGCCAAATCTTAGAGTTATAGCAACTCCTAATGCTAAGAGTCTGTTGGGTCCCATTTTTAGCAATGTAAGTGATTTGAGGTTCTATCTTATATTAATTCAGCTATGCTATAAAATCAGTTTTGTCTTTAACTGTAACTGATCTAGATACAGAGGTACTTGGTATGCCATGGGTAAAGTACATGATCGGAATGAGGACGGAGGAGTCATCATGAATTGGAGTGGGCCGAGTGGCACAGTCTACTGGACTTGTGAAACATGCCATGTTGGTGCCCTAAGTTGCATTATAGGGAAGCTCCAAGCTATGTAGCACGGACACGGACACGGGACACGGACACGACACGACACCGACACCTCGACACGCAAATTTTCAAAAAATGGGGGACACGACACGTTTAGGGACACGTTATATATACATATATATAAATTAAAAAATATATTCAAATTAGATAAAATTTTAATAATATTATAACAAGAAAGCCCAAAATCTGATCACAGAGAGAGAAAGAAAAAGAGAACACATTCAAACGAAGAGAGTGTCCCCCGAAGTGTCCCTAAAGTGTACACTTTGATCCATTTTAAAAGTCCTTCTAATTGCATTTTTGCCCCCAAAGTGTCCTGAAAGTGTCCGTAGAGTGTCGGACTCCAAATATTGGGAAAAAAAATAGGACACTCCGGGAGACGTGTCGGACACGTGTCCGGGGAGTGTCCGGGAGTGTCGGTGTCCGAAAAGTGTCCGACACCGGTACGTGAGCTCCGACGAAGTGTCCGTGCTACATAGGCTCCAAGGGGTTGGCTTGGTGGTTAAGGCCTAGGACTTAGGGGTTTGCTCCGTTTTAAGGTATCAACTTCTCAAGTGGTATCAACTCCTCTGAGGCCAGTACATATGAAGCAATTGCTCTAGCTTTTATCAGGCTCCCCACAAGTGGACAGTGGGATTGAGTCCCCAAGATTAGTCGAGGTGCGCGTGTGCTGGCTCGACACCTGAGTTATCAAAAAAAAAAAAAGTTGCATTATGGGGATGTTTTACAGGATCTTAGTGATGAGCTATGCTTTTTGTTAAAAATGTTTCGGACCAATTTATCTCAAAAAGAGGTAAGTATTGCATCATACCGGTTTTTTCCTGCCTCGACATTCATGGGCCCTGCATGAATTGTGGAAGTTGCTTTTTCGACACACAAAAAAAATTGTGATTTGTTTTCTAGAGTCAACAGATGTTGAACATCACAATCTTGTAAAGTACAAGAACAATTGTCTCTTGTATCTGTTTCCCATCCTCTTTCACCATCCCGAAATTATTTGTTGTCATATTTTCTTTGCACCATTTGCTATCATGTTAGATGTTCAGTCTATTTTCATGCATTTTTATTCTTATATTCCAAAATGCTTTGTAGTTAAATTCCATCACCCCTACCTAAGGAATTGTGGCTCTTTAGCTTAGGATCTATCAGCACTAGCACAACTGAAGAAGCATCTCGAACCAATTCATCAAAGCTGCATAAAATATGACTGCGACAGAAGGTAGAGAGAACTCACTTATGGGTCAGTTCACTGAAGTTGAGATATTAATGTTGCTCTCTAGCAGCTAGTTGATATCTGATGATTTTCGTTTACTGTGGAGTATCCATTATTCATCTTGCATCCGTTATATCCGCATGTCTACTTTTGGTAATGAATATGGCGAGTGTACATTGGATATTTGGTTTCAATCGACATTCAACCGCAAATGTATGTGCACTCAAAATATTCAGTCAAGAAAATGGAAATTCAACCCTTTTTTCTTATCTGCATTCCTTCTCCTCTCTCACAAAATATGGAAATTTCTTCCGGTTTCTCGGGTTCCAAGTCCTGCTTAAATGTTCAGTTAGTTAATTATTGCTAGACCAAATTAACCTGTTACCTTACAGCTTTCTACATGGAAGCTCAAACTGGGGCATAATGCTTGCTTTTGCTATGATGTGGATACCCTACTTATGCATGCTAAATGGCTAAAACCTAGTTTCATCAATATGCAGGTCACATACTTAGAACCTGGTGAGACCTCTGAAATTGAAGCTATCAATGGTTCTCAAGTTAAAGTTCGAGCTACTGCAGGGCCAATTCTTGGCCCTCCTTGGCAGCGCCCTGAAAATGGGTAATTTTCTTTTCTGTGCTTCTATTGGCCTATTAACACTTACCATTACCCTTAGTTTTATTAACCCTAGTACATTTGTAGTGAAACCTTTTTACTTTATGAAGTTATACATTCTCAGGTATCTCGTCACTTCTCCGCAAGACCAGTTGACTCTCTACTATGAACCCCACTGTGTCTACGACAAGAATTTTCTGGAGAAGGAACGGGCTGACATAGTCATTTCCCCTGTTATCAAGCAGCTTCTTCCAAGTTTTACGTTGGTCTCTGGACAAGAAGATGCAGTTCAACTTGCAAAGATGCTTGGCGCCAAGTATACTTTACACTGTTTTTGGCATCTAAGTCTGTTTCTTTCCCTGAAGAATGTTGTTGCACCATTTGCTTGTTATTTCTGTGTTATAGGTTTATTGTGCCCATGAGAAATGGAGAGCTTGATGCCAAGGGGCTTCTTGCAAGGTTGATTCAATCCCAAGGAACGATGGAATCATTCAAGGTTCAATCTCTGTTGTTATTGGTAATAGGATAAATGATTGTGAATTTCAACCCACTAAAATGAAACAGGCATGGTAAGGACATGCCCATACATTTTTATTGACTTATTATGATGAAGAGGATCAGCATAATTATCATTTTATCAGAAAACATCTTCTTCCTTTGCAATGTAAATAAGTTATTTAGATGTTTTTTTGATAAGCAAGTTATTTAGATTTTGGTTACTTGTTGAGATGGTTTTTCATTTGAAAATCTCTAGTAACAGGAGCTTTTCGCCAAAGCAGGATGAGTTTAGCTCTTCCTCAATCCTCTCAACAAATCCCCTTTCAATCTGGAATTATCCAACCATTATTGGGACAATTGATTGTCTTCCGCGTCCTGGATTTACTTTGGGACTGGACTGTCGTGGTATGAGCCTTTTTGGGCCTATTTGATGATCGCAGTGATGTCAAGGAATGCAAAAAAATTTGTTGATTTGATCTCAATGACAACGTGATTGCAACACATTTATCTTGAGATGAGCTAATATGTTCTTTTGTCAAGCTAAATGTGTTTCAAAATCATGTAGATCGACATCTAATCAACATGGTTTTTGGCATTGTTAATATCCTTGATAAGCTCAGCTCTACTGAATGAACATCGCTGTCCTCCGATCTTCAAAGTGGAGACGAGAAGGACCCACAAAGGCTCATACAAGGACGGTCCATTTCCGGAGAGGATCTGAATCAAAATTTAACTACCTGTATTTTAGGTTTCATTATTCTTTGTGGACGAACATGAAATTAACTGAGAACTCTGTTGTTCGATATGCAGGAGCTTTTGTCTAGGGAGCTTCCAGAGGCAGAGGTACTAGAGCCAACTCCTGGTGTACCACTAGATATTTCCGCACCTTCCAAACTTCCATAAATGAGAATGTTTTGAAAGCGACGTTTTATTCAAAATATGTGCAGATTGAAAATACCATTCTACCTATGCATCATCTATACCGATACGAAAGTGTAGAATCGGCTAATATCACCTGGTCCAGTATAGATTTTCTCGATTTTCCCTTGATTATGAATCCAATGGTATTTTGTTCTTGACTATATGTTGCTCTTTCATGTAACCTAAGGACAGAGCCAGCATTTTATCACAAGGGATGCCAATTTAATATCAACTCAGGGTATGTTTAGTTCGTTGGAATCAAAGTTGGAATAGAATGTCCATTCCAATGGCATACTTATTCCTATGTTTGGATTACAATTAAATGATGGAATGATCATTCCAAATGAAATCATTATTGTAAAGGAATTTTCATTCCACAAAAAATACAAAGGAATTGTCATTTCATTTCTTTGCCATACTAAAATTAGTAGTGTTACTCCAAGATTTACTATTTCCACACCAAAAGTTATTGTTGTCAGTTGTCACTAAAAATTACTATTGTCACATTATTTCATTGCGGAAGAGAATGACTATTCCTAAACACAACCAAACTTGGGAATAGGAATGGATATTTCAATTTCATTCTTACTTCAATTTTATTCCAACGTCAATTTCGTTCCATCGAACTAAACGTACCCCCAATTCCAAAACATGCTTTTATTTTTTCTATAGTAAAATGACATTGGATGAGGAAATTGTGCATTTTTTTTTTCTATAGTAAAATGACATTGGATGAGGAAATTGTGCATTGATCAATTGTTTTTACCACCATTTTATATGGTAATATGTGGTTATCTTTTTTCTAAATATACTTTTTGCAAGCATGAAACCAATTAAAATTATCCTACTCGGTGGGGGTTGAACTTGTCATTAAAATTTGATGACAATTACGTAAGATTTAGTGCCATAGCATCCGAATTGCACCTCAGCACTATAGCGGTGTAGTGCATTAAAACGATGTAATTTTGACTCGGTTCAACCAAATCAGTAAATAACCAGTTCCTAGGAATTTCTAGGTCTGTCCAATTCTTTAATCTTGGTTGAATAACACAATCAAATGGATCGTGGCTCAAAAATTTCGACCATATGTTTATCTATGAGTTTCATACTAGATGTTTCTGAAAATTTTGTCAACTCATGGATTGTCCTCCATTGAATTGAAATCATTGGGGAATATTTCCCGTCCTTATCCGATTAAAATTGTTTTAAAGGCTGTATCAACTAATTCAAATTAACGGATTAAAAAAAACTAATTCAAATTAGCACTACGCCTCTGTATTACAGGATTGCACACTATGGCATGGTAGCACCCATCATTACACTGTTTTTTTCCCCCGTTGAGTATCCTGCTATCTGTACATGACCTTTTTTTTTTTTGTTTTTTTGAACATCAAAAAGGGTGGGAGGGATCGACCAGCATAGCAACTTCCCTTGGGCGTGACCACAAGGGCTCTCTACCCGCTGTGGAATGTCTGGTTTGAGCCATAGCTACTGTCCGTGAGAATAGGCCGTCACCACAGCACCACCTAGGTGCACAACTGACATAAGCTCCCTCCAACATGGTCCGAAGACTCATCCGCGAGCATGAGGCCAAGCCGTGGCTCGAACTCAAGTCTCCGTTGAGGATGATAGTGAACCCTGCCAATCCACAAATATAAACATTAAACACACTCCTGGGATTTAAGATAACAAGTTAAGTACTCCAATAAGTACCGAGTCTACCGACACATATTTGGACTAATAGCGGGTGGTTTAGCGGGTGGTTTAGTTTCAACTCAGGGTATGTTTGGTTCGTTCGAATCAAAGTTGGAATAGAATGTCCATTCCAATGGCATATTTATTCCTATGTTTGGTTTACAATTAAATGATGGAATGATCATTCCAAATAAAATCACAATTGTAAAGGAATTTTCATTCCACTAAAAAAACAAAGGAATTGTCATTCTATTTATTTGTCACACCAAAATTACTAGTGTCATTCTAAGATTTCACTATTTCCACACCAAAAATTATTGTTGTCAGTTGTCTCACCAAAAACTACTATTTCCACACTATTCCATTGCGGAAGAGAATGACTATTTCTAAGCATAATCAAACTTGAGAATGGGAATGAATATTCCAATTTCATTCCAGCATCAATTTTATTCCACCGAACTAAACGTACCCCCAATTCCAAAATATGCTTTTATTTTTTCTAGAGTAAAATGATATTGGATGAGGAGATTGTGCATTGATCACTTGTTTTTACCACCATTTTATATAATAATATGTGGTTTTCTTTTTTCTAAATATAATTTTTGCAAGCATGAAACCAATTAAAATTATCCAACTCGGTGGGGGTTGAAATTGTCATTAAAATTTGATGACATGTGAGATTAGTGCCATAGCACCCGGATTGCACCCCTGCACTATAGCGGTGTAGTGCATTAAAACGATGTAATTTTGTCTCGGTTCAACCAAATCAGTAAGTAACCAATTCCTAGGAATTTCTAGGTCTGTCCAATTCATTAATCTTGGTTGAATAACACAATCAAGAGGTCGTGGCTCAAAAATTTCGACCATATGTTTATCTATGAGTTTCATAGATGTTTCTGGAAATTTTGTTAACTCATGGATTGTCCTCCATTGAATTGCTAAATCATTGGGGAATTTTTCCCTCCCTTATCCTATTAAAATTGTTTTAAAGGCTGTATCAACTAATTCAAATTAACGGATCAAGAAAAAAAAAAAAAACTAATTCAAATTAGCACTACGCCTCTGTATTACAGGAGTGCACACTATAGCATGGTAGAACCCATGCATTACACTCTGTTTTTTTTTTCCCGTTGAGTATCCTTCTATCTGTACATGACCCTTTTTTTTTTTGAACATCAAAAAGGGTGAGAGGGGACGACCAGTATAGCAACCCCTCTTGGGCATGACCATAGGGGCTCCGTACCTGCTGTGGAATGCCTGGTTCGAGCCATAGCTACTGTCCGTGAGAATAGGCCGTCACCACAGTACTACCTAAGTACACAGCTGGCATAAGCTCTCCCAACATGGTCCAAAGACTCATCCGTAGGCATGAGGCCGAACATGGCTCGAACTCAGGTCTCCATTGAGAAGGGTAGTGAACCCTGCCAATCGAGCCGTGTCTGTACATTACTTTGTCCACTAAGAATTCCTCCACAAATATAAACCAACACTCCCGGGGTTTAAGATTACAAGTTAAGTACTCCAATAAGCTAGTACCGAGTCTACCGACACATATTGGGACTAATAAAGGGTGGTTTAGTTCCATCTGATTACTGAAGATATATCATAATTATTGGTTTCGAAAGTGCCCACCTTGACCGTAATACGTATCGTGGAGATTAAGTTTGATTGAAATTTCTAGGTGTGCATTACTTATTTTTAGTGTCAAAATCACCTATTTATTATTACTTGGAATATAATATCCTTGTATTGTTGTTGCTACCATAATGAGTTGTATCTCAATATCTTGGCCGATCGTTAGAGTCAAAATGATTGATTTTCAACAATCGAATTGTGTATGAAAGTTTCTTTGCAGAAGTAATGCTGTCGTAAATTCGAAAGGAAACGGTTTCTCTGCCGTTTGGGACAATTGCGCAGTCCGATCAATCCCATCTTCAATTCACGGTCCATTTTAATGACAAGATTCATTCACATTGTAGCGTTCAATGAGTACAACACAACAGTAATGTAAAAAATATGAAATGGAGACGGAGTCAGTCAGACTGGGGGGTCCAAAATTTCAGCCTATCAGTCCACAAGAAACTTGAGAGGAGCCCTTAATTACATAGGAGATACGATATCTAGTCTAGTCTAGAATAGTAAAAAATCAAAACACAATCTCTCTAAACATCAATTTCATTGGTCGTTCAATGCGTAATTGTCAACAGATTGACATAGTTTTCCGATGCTAAAAAACTACTCCGTATTATTATGCAGCAACTTATCCGGTTAATAGATTTTAGAATTTCACCTACCACTTATCTTCAGTCCAAGAGGTACGTAGCTCTTATTAGGTAGGCCAAAAGTAAACTTAATTAAGATTTAAAACTCCATGCAGTGGTTCTAAAAGGATTGCCAAATCAACTCTTTTGTATTAATCAATTGTCCAAAGAAAGAAAAGTAAAACCTACCCCTTTCGCATCTATCTATCTTGCGATCACAAGATCAGGCATACCAACATTGAGATACTATATAGTACTTGAGAAAGCAACAACACTACATATCAGGAAAAAAATTAATATCAGTTCTTGTTATCCTGTTATGGTATCCGACTGTTCAAAATCCTAAATCACCAACAGTCTTTGCAAGATTTATAGACTACCCGCGTTTGATTGTTGAATTATTTTTGAGAGAGATTGGATAAGATGGAATTAAGGATGAGGATGGAGGGGATAAAAAAAATCCACATGATAATAGTTGAGATTATATGAGTACTGGCCGGATTTAGTAGTACTGTGTTTGGTAAGTGGAATAAAATAGAATAAAGACGATGGGAATCATTTTGCTTCTTGGATGAGCCGGGAGATAATACGCCCACGTGGGATACTAAAAATGAACAATTAATCCACCGTTATCCAATCTCATTCTTAGTCCAACCAAACACGAAACTATGAAAAATGGAGAACATGTGGGTCCACCCCTTAGTCACACCTCTCTTATCCCCGCAACTTAACATACCTAGAATTTTGAACTAATATTTTGTGGGATGGCGAAGAGTTCTGAAGCACTTACAAAAGTAAAATAAAACTATTTTGAAATTAATTTACTTATTCTGTGAATCAGAGCGGGGCACTACCCCTGTTTTTAGACCCGAAGGCTTGCTTATACGGGCCAATCCAAGCAAAAGAAATTGTCAGGTGAGGAGTTTGACTAGGGCAACACATTTGTTAAAGTTAACATAGGCGTTGAACAGAAAGGTGAAAGTATATGCAGCTATACCTCTTAACCACGGAAAGATTAACTCACATATTATAGCATTGAACCTATTTTAGTACCAAAATTATCATCATGAGATGCACATTGAACAGCTCAAAGACATGAAAATTACAAGTTGACAGTTTCGCGTCCTATATTTCCTAGTATTTTTTTCAGCTCTCTTCAGCCTCAACCTAACTTATGTATATAGTACTACTAATTAATGTACAATTTCAACTTCTTGCAACTTGCAACACCACCTTCCTCCTCCCTTCCCCCATTCCCACCTCACTCACTATTATAAAAAAAAAAAAAAAAAAACATACTAAAACCCAAATACAAAAAAAAAAAAAAAACTGTTACAATGCTCCAATGACCCTGGATTTCTTACTCCACTCAAATGCCAACAACTCCACATCTCTGTCCCTCTTCCCTCCACAACTCCCACTTCCTGGTACCTGAAATATGTTTACTCCAAACAGTCTAACCATCTGAACCGGCTCCGAAACCCCACCGGAACCCGACCCGGCTTTCGCCTTCCAATCAATAAAAAGCTGTTGATCCGGTTCGCTCGACCGGTGAAACCCGACAACGTCACCGGCTTTCAGATTCTTCTCCTTCACGAACCGGCTCCACCCCTTAGTCAACACATAGCTCTGACTACTGTTCCAGTACGAGTACCGGAACCTCCACACTTTTCCCGTTACGTCCTTGAAATTCAACAGCAGCCCTTTCGAAGACGAGGAGAAGGCACTTCCGCTGCTGCAGCAACTCTGCAGCGGAAAGTGCTTCTCCGCGTGCTGCTTCGGTATCACCAACCGATTCAGCTTTCCCACGTCGCTCGGTGTCACCGACTTCTCAAAAAGCTGTCGCGTCGATTTCCACAGCTTATCCGCACCACCTAATATGTGGGAAATCCTCGCATTATTATCTAGCCTCTTTCCATTTGTGTCCACCTCGTGTTTTCTCCTGCTCTGCTCCAGTTCCTCATTGTAAGTATGCTTTCTCAGCATGTCGACGATCTCCGCTTTCGAGTGGGAGTTTAAGAACGTTAGCTCGGCCGCGTCATCCGGATTTTCCGGCGAGAGTGGTTTGACGTTGGTGACGGCGTCGCGGCCGCGGAACCGCTGGGCGGCGGTGTCGTAGGCGCGGGCGGCCTCCCCCTGTTCGACGAAAGTCCCCAGCCAGACGCGCTGGTGCTTTTCGTATATCTGGGCACCCCACCGCCCGTTGGGCTGTGGGACGACCCCTTTGAATCGCGACGAGGGGAGTTTTTTGGACTCCGCCTCGACGCTGTTTTCCGAGTCTAGGATCACGCTCGTGCCGCTACCGACGCGGCACGGGCTCTCCGGCGACTTTGGTGCCTGAGAAAGGAGTGGGGATGGTGGTGAGAGGGATAGAGAGTCACTTGTTGTGCTCTCGTCTATACAAGTGCTACTGCTATACATTTTCTTGGTCTTTTGGAGAAAGGGGGAAGAACAAGTATTAGAGAGAGAGAGAGAGAGAGAGAGAGAGATGAGTATGAATTGGGTTTGATACAAAGTTAAATATATATAGGACCGGGCCAACTGTGATTATTTAATTTTGTTGTTTGCTTCAAATGGGGAGATATGAGGATGTGGGTGTGGTGGGTCAACCCAAAGATAGCAAGGAACCAGGAAGATTCATGGTTAGAGAGCGACAGATAAGTAGAGAGAAGCTGGAAGCTGTTTTTTAAGAACCATTTTTCTTTTGTCAGGAGTGTTTAGATCAGTATATGTGCACCTCAACTAGTTTCTTTTCCATTTGGTCAAAAAGAGGTCATTTATGCTGAAATTAATTGAGATTCATTCACAAAATATTTTACTTTCGAAATTTCGAACTCAAAATGTCTAAACTTTACGCCTCATTCCTTCATCACTTGTGCTACCTTGGGGTGGGTGGGTGTACAACTAGGGGGTACAACTACTCGTACGTGTTGTGGGCTTTGTGTATGAGGTAGGGCCAACATTTAACAAGTTGATGGTGCTCACATGGATGGAAAACTGTGGACCGTGTCTTAAGTCAGTTCATCCCCCCTGAGGTTTGCTACTGCCGCTCTCCAATCCATCAGCATGGTATAGGAATGCCTACATGGCTTTAAATTTTGATATTTGGACACGTAGCGGTGAATATAGCTATGTAATATTATCCGTAGTATCAATTCATACGTATTTGAAATTGCATAGTACCAACAATTAATAAGCTCTAACTCGAAGCATGGATTAGATAAAAAAAGAAAAAAACTTGAACACACCTAAAACTGCCCCTTGTTTCATCACTCTCACCAATAATATATTGGGATGCAATTTTATCAAAATGTGACAAGTCAAATATGTACCCTCTGACATTTCCGGCTTGATGGCATAAATATATGGACCCGTTTTATAAAGCCCTTTCTTAATTACTTGGGTAATTAAGCATTGATTTTGTTTCGTATCTTTCCTCCTCCTCCTCTTGCCAACGTTTATCTTGAGAACAGTTGCTGTGTTAAAAGCAGCAACAAATAATAGAGGCGTTTTTGATGAACTATCAGTGTCAGTCAGATAATTATTATATATAAAAAGAAGGAAAAAAAGAAAAAGAAAATAGTATGTAGATGCTAGGGGAGAGGGCCTTCTTTCCCTAGTCATGGGTGGGATGGGCCAAGCCGAAGGTTAAATGAATGAAAGGGAAGGGAATGGATAAACTTGAAGACGTACAGTAGTAGTCGACCTCATCCTTGAAACAGGATATTCCCACAACATCTCTTACCTGGCATTGCTTCATTCGTCCTCTTCAATTTTGCTCTCAAATCTTTGTCTTTATTGGCCAGCTTAGCTAGCTAGCTAGCTCCCATTACTAAAATTCCATCATACCGAGAGTATAACTCCAACAAACATGGCAATAATTTGACTACTTCCTCCCAAGTGGGAGTTACTACACTTGGCTTTTGTTTCACCCTTGATGTACTAGTACTACTTCACTATGATCCAAAACGAATTTTCCAACATACTCCTATCAACAAACTCAGGGGTACTCAAGAAATTAAAATTCATTCTACGGTCGACATGGATGTGTACTCGAATTTTATGTATTGAGCTCTTGTAACCGGTGTTACCGACACGGAGATATTCAGATACGGATATTTGAACACCAATGTGTCCGAAATTGTTCGATTCATGTGTACTCGAATTTTATTGAGCTCTTATAACTAGTGTTATCGACACGGAGATATCCAGACACGGATATTTGAACGCCAATGTGTCCAAAATTGTTCGATACAGGTGCATGCCACAAAATGCACATGGCTCTACGCACATCGAACGACTCCGATTACATCTATGTCCAGTTAAAATGCTTTCATTTGTGCTTGTTGAAAAAAAGAAATTGATTTTTGGGACATGGATGTGTACTCAAATTTCCCATTTTTACTTATACAAATCTGTTTTGTTCATACACTTATTGTTGTTCTATCAAGCCAAAAAAATTTGCGTGATAAGATTTGACCCCAAAAATACTAGATAGAGCTAATGCCACTTGTTGTCAGGCTAAGGAACATGGAAGTCTGTGTACAGTGCAGCTTCCGATTACTCCCCTGTACTCGAAAATTTTTTTAATGTACGTGGTGCCCGCTCTCGAAAGGATTAGCTTCATGAAGCGGATATTATGGTGATTTTGTACGGACAAGTCCTCGGTCTTTTAATGGGGCCCCGTACAAGTGGATGAAAACCGGAGCACTTCAGACCGCGGTTTTGACTTCTTGTATTGGTTTGGCATTGATATTAAAATTAACAAACACATTAACAAACGATTTTGATTTTGGCACTCTAAAATTTATTGTTTGCGCTTCCAAATTGGACTGCTGGCAATAATTTTTGAAGCGCCAAAATCAATATATAGAATTTTGATTTTGATACTCTAAAAATTAGTGAGATTAGTTGGGTGGGCCCACATCAGACAGACCGTGTTAGGATTGTCGTCGAGAATGAAGGTCAATTTAGTAAAGTGTTCAACCAAGTTTTGCGTCAACCAATAACATCTACTATGCGAGAGATTATTCAATGCCCTAAGCCTCTCTTCACTACACATTGTTGTGGGGTTCTCACACTTACTCTCGGATCCAATAGAAATGTGAGGTTGAAGAAAGGCTTGAGGCACTACGTGACAGTGCCCCACCAAGAGCATTGAATAATTTTTCCTATTATGCGCACATGTGTGTAAGAAATTGAAAACATAAGTAATGATGTATGAAATAATTAATGAATACAACACTCTCTACAAGTGGGGAAGGTAGAAATAAGCAACATTGACATTAAGGGATTTGCTTGATGCTAGCTATACGATCACCAATAGACCCTACCTAATCATATTATTTTGATTATTGTAATTTCGAATATATTCTAGGCTAGCTAATCCCGTTAGGCCATGTTTGATGGTCTCTCTAAGGACCTGTTTGTTGGACGGATAAGGTTTTGGGTGGATAAAAAACAATGGCGAATAAGAGGTAGATATGTTACAAGGGGTTATTATTTAAGGAGGGAGAATTAGCTTATACTTGATTTGAGTAGTAGTATATATAAGTGGATAAGAATGGATAATATGATAAATTACGTGGTTGCCATCATTTAATCATTTCATTTAGAATACAATATGATTTTAGGAGTAATTTGATTTTATTTCTCACCCGGATAAGCTAATTCTGGGAATAGGGACTAATGTCCCTCTAAGGGCGTAAGCTCTCCCCTTCTCCCTTACCCTCCTTCCTTATTCCCCTACCAAACACCATCGTCCTTCTCCCTCTCTTATCTCCCTTCTTAACACTCCAGTAAGCAGGCCCTAACAGCCTGTTTGGATACCGGATATGGCACCTGAATTTGCCAAGAAGCTAGAGATGTAATCCCGGCCCCACACATATCCGGTTGGTGGACGGGATCGGGGGGAGAGAGAGATAGAAAGAGAGAGAACCTGATGGACGGGATCAGAGGCTCTGAACCTGATGGACCAAGATCGAGATCGGAGGCCACCTCTGTTTCCTTCCTGAGCCACTGAATAAATTTGGGGAAGAAGATGCACTGTTTTCCCTTTTTTTTTTTATTTGAAACGCGAAATATGTATTTACAGTAATTCTAATCAAATAATGAGGTTTAAACATTTTTTAGAATTTTAATTTTTTCAGTTTTTTTTTCCCGAATTTTTTTTAATGAAAAGGGAGTCACAAGACATTTTAAAGATTTATTGAATACCTTTTATCCCATATTTAATAAAATTAACATTTTTTTGTCCATTAAATAACTAAAGGGGGGCAATTAAGTTATTTGACACCTTATCCTATCATGTCTACCTTCCAAATCTTCCTTCCTAAAAAATCATCCAAACACCTCATTATAAATCCACCATTCTTTAAGAGGTGGGGCCACCCTTCTTAACATATCACCCCTCATTACATATTCACCTTCAAATCTCCCCTCATTCTATATCCACTCAAATTAAACAAATTCTCCCTCCAAACGGGTCATAGGAGTTCTATAGCGCTGAGCTCATAGCAGCCATTAGTTACATAAAAGTTTGTGTATTTGGACTATTTGGCAAATATGATATTTTTATGGGTAAATTGAGTAGGAGGACATACTACAATAGTTTTTACCATGATAAGGACATAAATATTTTCCTTTAAAGTCTAAAGGACATTATGTCCAAGATTTACAAATAGCCCCCCCAAAGTTTACCGGCGTTGACCGGCGTTGACTAACGTTGACCGGCGTTGACCGGAGTTGACTGGCGTTGACCGGAGTTGACCAGCGTTGACCGGCGTTGACCAAAGTTGACCGGCGTTGAAAGTGCCTAAAACCTTAGGGTACCCTATGAAAGTGCCTAAAATCTTAGGGTACCCTATATATGAAAGTGCCTAAAACCCTAAGGTACCCTATGAAAGTGCCTAAACCGCTAAAACCCTATAATAGAAAAATGAACCCTAAAACCCTATAAAAGTGCCTAAAACCGTAGGGTACCCTATGAAAGTGCCTAAAATTTTAAGGTACCCTATATATGAAAGTGCCTAAAACCCTAGGGTACCCTATGAAAGTGCCTAAACCGCTAAAATCCTATAATAGGAAAATGAACCCTAAAACCCTATAAAAGTGCCTAAAACCTTAGGGTACCCTATGAAAGTGTCTAAAATCCTAGGGTACCCTATGAAAGTGCAACAAAATCAAAAAACACAAAAAAAGACATATTTTGTGTTAGCCAAACAAGGCCCTTGTCTCATTTAAAATCATTTAAATGAAAAAAGACATTTTTTGTGTTAGCCAAACAAGGCCCTTATCTCATTAAAGGCAATTTGGTCTTTTCACGGACCTTAAACTCTAAAATATTTTCATTAATGGACTTTACACATCACTGAAACTTAAGCTGGACTAAATCTACTTTGGTACCTCTTCTTTTGGACTTTAGACTAATTTGCTGTATTTTTATCACCTCACAAGATGCGTATAAGAGTAATCAACTACGCTTACCCTTAATTGGTAGTAGTTGCCTTTTGTATCCACAGATTTTTATGGAACTCATTTATTTGTATTATCAAAATCGGAGAGAGGGAGAGGGAGAGGGAGAGGGAGAGGGAGAGAGCTAGTTCCTGGTGGGAGGTGGATAGATACCTTGCAAATTAATTAATTAATAAATGGCACATCACCAGCTCTTCTTTTGAAGTAATCTTAACATTTCTAACGGATGATTTTCTTCAATTATTCAAATCCACTGGATGATTGTGGAAATAAAGTCATGAAAGTAATCGACCTTAACAATAATTTTAAGGATGTGTTGAAATTCATGAGGTCATTACCTAGATGTCACCATAAAAATGTCACTGATATGATGCAAAATAAATTGCAAACAAGGTCATTAATGGTGAAATTTAAAAAAAAAATTTCCTCTCTATTTTCATGTTATTGGAATTCCCACTTTTTCATTTTGAGTATCCTCAAGTAGGCTAAATATTAAATGAATCCAATTTAATGTGAATGATAACTTCTTCTTTTTTATCACATGTGGAAGATAACTCAATCACTCATTAACCTAGTCCTCTCTCCGATGGATTTGGAACCTATGTAATTTTTTAGAAGTAGCACAAGCTTTGTGTACTAGTAGTTCTTTTTTTGATCCGTGAAATTAGCATTATTAGAATAGTTACATTACTACGTTGAAAGATGAGGAAAACTCTTAACATCATTTTTCCCGACACCTAAGTGCACTCTCGATGCCATTGAGTGAAAGCTTGGCGTGTACTAGTAGTTCCTTGTAATATGCATCACTACAAGGAAAATTACATGGGATGACGAAACGATTTTGTTGTTAAAGAATCAAATTTTGTCACCTAAGATATTAGCGACAAAATATTTCATCACCTCGTTTCGTCACCTATAGTTTGTTGTTAAAAGGGTATGGTAGTTTTTGGTGATGAAACTTTTCGTTGCTAGCTTATTGTCACACTTTGGTGAAGAAACTACTTTCATCACTAAAAGTGACCAAAGTAGAAAAATAACACTCGACTTGCTTGAAGCACTCCTACTCGGACTTGAACCCGCGCCCTCTAATTCCCAAACTACCACTCTTCCAATTGAGCCACACAACATTTAGTTGATACTTTTGCTAAAGGGGAGTAATTTTCACACTCCTCTTTTTGATATACACGCTCCTTTTTTCTAATTTTTAGTGTTGACAGTGTAAGTATTTTTGTTAAAAGACAAAAAAGGAAGTGTGAAAATCATTTTTCTTTGCTAAATTAAATAATCTGCACATTATATGGATACGGTATATAGATAATGTATTATTTATTTTCAAATAATATAAGAATTTTGAAAACAAAAAAATTAATTAGTCTTAAATTTGGTAACAAAAGACCAAGTTTGTCGGAAGGTACTCTTTTGGTGACTAAATTTGAGTTTTGTCACCAAAAGGTAACCATTCGCGACAAAATAAAATTTTCATCTCCAAATATTATTTTTTGGTGCGGAAAGTAGATTTCGTCACTGAAGTTGTACTTTTTGTTGCCGAAATTGTGAGTTTCGTCACCAAATAGTGTGTTTCAGTGACTACATCCTTTTTCGTCGCCTAATATATAGTGTTAGGACCACAGGCCATGGTCTCTCTGTGTTGGCGAATTTCAAGACAAAACAAACATTTATTTGTATCCCTTTTTATCGAGTTGTAATTTATTTATTTTTATTTCTAGAGTGTCTGTTTAGAAAGTGGAAGGAAATCAATATTGTGTTATTGAGAGTGAGTGAATCGAGCTAATTTGGACCGGATTGATCAGGGTATCAATCGGAGATCAATCGAGGATTCCTGTCTAAATTATTGGCTGCTAGGGCACGAGACTAATTGGCTATTATAAATAGCACCTTTTAGTTGGCAGTTAGGTCACGGAGAAATTGAGGCAGAAAAACCTTATGCTTTAAGGATTAAATAATGAGAGAACGAAGCGGCCGAAAAGCAGACATGGGTTTGAAGTTCAAATAATCAAGATGGGGTTATCTCTGTGAATCTTGGAGTAAAAAGAAGATCGATAAATCTTTGAGCGTTCAATACAACTTCAAGAGGTTTACAACATCAACTCAGTTAATCTCTTAACAAAGTTCTTCGGTGGATTCCGGGAGGCAAACAGAAGGCTTGTAGATTCAAGGCAGCAGCGGTCAAGCACTGGGTGTGGTGAACATGGATTCGGCAGTAAGTCTTAGGACGATTTGTGAGGATTCAGAATCGTAGGTAAGATTACTTGTAACCGCACAATGTTTTATAGTGTTTGATTCCTTCCTGTGGTTTTTTCCCGTTCAGGGTTTTCCACGTATGTCGTTGCGTTCTTCAATTGTTTGCTTTCCATTCATATGATTGGTTTAGCTATTGATTGGTGAATCGTTGATTGAGATTAAAAAATAGCAATATTTATATTCCTAGGAGAGCTAGGATTTTTCATATAGGTTTAATGTGGTGACGAAATTCAATTTTCTTACTAAAAGACACCATTTCGTCATGAACGGAATTTTATATTTGAATAGCAAAAGAAAAATTTATTAATGTTTGAAATTGTTACAAAGACAGAAATTCGAATTTCGTCACAACGTTTTGTCACAAAATGTCATTTTTGTTGTAGTGATGTGTGATAAAAAAAAATGTACATAGCTTTATGTTATACGTTTCAAAATGCATGTTTGAAAGTAGAGAAAATCTTATTCAAGGAGGAACTGTGAATAAGTTTCTCTCTTGAAAGTATATTTGGGTCAGGATACCTTTTGTAACTTTGGTCCTTTTTATGCCGATAAAGAAAAATATTTTCTCATTCTACAATTGAATCTAGAGATCCAAAAATCCTCCAAATTAAGTATTTTTATTTGACAACAAGATTAAATGTGAAGATAGAATCTAAAATCTAAGAGGGATAGAGTCATGGAAGACAAAGAAGATGGTCATACTACTCTTAAAGATTTACTTAGAACCACTAATCTGAAAAGTAATACTCCGTTTTTATCGGATGTCTATTGCTTTCAATGGTAATCCTTATAAGGGGCTGTTTGATAAAACTGAAAACTGAAACTGAAAGCTGAAAAATTAAGTACTGAAAGCTGAATGCTGATTTTTTTAAGCTGAAAAGCTGTTTGATAAACATATTAAGTATAGAATTAAAAATTAATTAATTAATTTTAATTCGGATTCTTTTTAATTTTGGTGATTATGGTGGTGGCGGTGGTGGTGGTGATGGAATGGTAGTGGTGAGGGTGGTGGCGGTGGAGTGATGGTGGTGTTGTGATGGTGGAGGTGGGGGCGGCGTGATAGAAATGGTAAGGGTGGCGTGTTAGTTGTGGTGATGGCGGAGTGATGGTGGTGGTGGTAGCTTGGTGGAGTAGTGGTGGTGGTGGTGGCGGTGAAGTGATGGTGGGAGGGGTGGAGTGGTGGTGGTGGTGGTGGAGTAATGGTGGTAGCGTCATGGTGGTGGTAGTGGAGTAGTGATGGTGGTAGTGGTAGAGTGATGGTGGTGGGGGTGGAGTGGTGGCGGTGTTAGTGGTGGTGGCAGTGTTGGTGGAAAGGTGGCGGTAGAGTGACGGTGGCAGTGGAATGATGGTGGTGCAATGGTGGCGTTGTGGTGGTGGTGGTGGTAGCGGCGACGTGGTAGTACTGGTAAGAGTGGCGTGTTAGTTGTGGTGATGACGGAGTGATGGTGGTGGTGGTAGCTTGGTAGAGTAGTAGTAGTGCTGGTGGTGGTGGTGAAGTGATGGTGGTAGGGGTGGAGTGGAGTGGAGTGGAGTGGAGTGGTGGCGGTGGCGGCGGTGGTGGTGGTGGTGGTGGTAGTGGTGGTGAAGCAATGATGGTGGAGTAATGGTGGTAGCGTCATGGTGGTGGTAGTGGAGTAGTGATGGTGGTAATGGAGTAGTGATGGTGGTGTGGGGTGAAGTGGTGGCGGTGTTGGTGGTGGTGGCGGTGTTGGTGGAGTGATGGTGATTGTGGTGGTAATGGTTATGGTTGTGGTGGTGGTGGTGGTGGTGGAGTGGTGGCGGTTGTGGTGGTGGTGGTGGTGGTGGTAGTGGTTGAGTGATGACGATGGTGGTGGATTGGTGGTGGTTGAATGTAAGCATATAAGAATTCAGTCATAATTAAGTAGCTCAAAGGTACTTAATTTTTATCACATTTTTACACTATATTTTAAGTGGCACTTAATCTGTTAAGTAATATAAAATGTGGTTATCAAACTGACTTAATCACTTATTACTTAATTATTTCAGTTTTAAGTGCTGAATAAGGGATATCAAACAACTCCTAAGTCTAACAATTATAAAATTTAGCCGATAAAAAAAAAAGACATTTGTAAAATTTACAGCTATTATGTGGAGTACCGCAATCCAGGTTCTCCCTCTCGCTCTCTCTCCCTCTCTCTCTCTCTAAATATTTGAAAGATTATCACAAGTGCCAACTTCCTGTCTATGAGTCGGGAAAAAAAAAGTTGAACCCGAGACACCATGCTTTAAATGAGCACATGATGATTGAGCCAAATCCTACTTGACATGATTTCGTTCTTGAAATGATAATCACGTTTCCTCATTGAATCAAGTGGTGGAAACCAAATAAGAAGTGGGGCCTCAGTTGATTACCACCCTAATGGGATTAAATAAATTAAAGGGTACATAATGAGACAATTAACATGCATTACAGAAGTAGCACTTGTACCATCAGCTTCTTTACTCTATTGGTTTAATTTATTGAGAATAATCCAAAACTAATTTTCTATATTATCTTTCCGGTACCCGTCGATCGGTTGATCCCCACTAGGGAATCTCTCAATTGGTGAAAAAACCCTGTCAATAACCTAATTATTTAACATGAGGATAATTAATCCCAAACAACAGCGATTAATAAACTAACTTCACCTAGATATTGCTTAGGCCTTGTTTGCGGCTCCCTCTACTCATCGTTTCCTTCTATTGAGCATTATCCTCTGAGAAAGGATATCCACACAGATTGAAAACCTGTACCTGCAAATATAGATTCAATTTGGACCCATTTTGGGTTCACAATAATCCAAACCGCTCATTTTGTTTAAAATGTTATATTTAGGGTCCTTGTAAAAAATCAACTCAATTGAATATCGATATGGGCATTTATGATACATCCAACTTTGTTTTAAAAAACAAGTTTGAATTATTTGACAAAGTTGGAGATTTCATAAACGTCTTTACCGTTATTTATTGAGCTAATTTTTTACGAGGAACTTCAACATAATATTTTAAACAAAATGAGCGACTTGACAGCTCAAATCATTTTTTGGGAATCCGAAATGGATCCAAACCGAATCTGTACTTGCAGGTATAGATTTTCAATCTTTGCGGATAGCAAATATCTTATCCTCTCCATTTTACACAATCTAGATAATGGGTTTTGGATTTGATTGCACAATGGTTCATATGACTAGTACTTATCTAATGATTTGTGTGATCATGTTTGTTTTTACTTGGATATTTTTTAATACAAAAGTGTTCGGACTCGCTTATCTGTATCGCGAAGCAATTTCACCGTCCAGACGAAAGGTCTATTTGAAATCCCAGCAAAGCCAAAGTTCTGTATGAAGTTTAATATGAACCAGCCAGATAATTGTTGGATTTTTTTTTTTTACTTGAATCAATCAACTTCTCCTTTTCCTCTTTACTTTCACACTCTAGTTATACCAGAAAGGAAGAAAGAAGTAGGCTGGTCCAATCACGTCATTAATTGATACCGTAAACTACTAAAATGCTGCGCATACTCTATCCGTCATTTTTTTAGAGTCCAGTCTTCCATTTTAGATTGCCCCTTAATAATTGTTCATTTTGTACTAATATTTATGGTAAAAATTTGTACATATTCTATTTTGCCTTTAAAAATAAATTCCATTTTAAAAGTTAGTGAGTAAAAGTGTAACAATGATGTATCTATACGGAGTAAGTAGGAAAACTTATAACTTTTAGATTATAATAATGATGTCTCCATAAAAGTTGAATTTACGAAGGAAGACTCTTAAAAAGGACGGATGGAGTAAAAATACTAACCAAAACAATTAGAGGACTCTCTCTCTCTCTCTCTCTCTCTCTCTCTCTCTCTCTCTCTCTCTCTCTCTAAAGAAGCCGCCGCCCCCCATCTCTCTCCTTCCCCTCGTTTTATGCCCCAATGGGTGACGGGAGGGGAGGGATTTCTCGTGGGATTTTTTCCGATTCTCGATTTCGAAGGTTTTCTCTCTTTTTCCCTTCACCCTCATCCTCCTCTCCAAACCACCATCTGCTGCGCAGTTCAACGGCTTTTGAATGTAGTGCCTTACAGATCGTGGTTACTGGAGGTGTCCTCCTCCTGCCAGAGTGCATGGGAGATCTAGGTGGGTGGATGAAGTTTGCTCCAGTACGGCGGACTCTGTCCGATTCCATGACCGATTTTTATCTTTTTTTCCTGGTTCTTTTCTTTGGTGTCCCCTGTGTGGAATTTCTCTCTATTTGTGAGGCTTCTATCACCCCCTATGTGGGTGTTTTTGATTATTTTCTGCAGTGCTCCGTATGTTTGGAGCGATGGGTTTAGTTGGAGTTTTGTGTAGTCTTTGAACTGAGTCTCCCCCTATCTGGTTTCTTGATCTCTTGTTTAGGGATAGAATTTCCTTTTGATATACTGTTTCTTGAATTTATATTATTCCCTGTTATCGTTGTGGGAAAAAAAAAAAAAAACCAAAACAATTGTAAATTTTTTTGAAAAGAAGAGAAAACAATTGTAATGGGTGTCCCCATATTCACTGGGAATTTGAACATTGTGAAGTGAGGTGCACATCCATATATTTGTAATATGTCGGCATGATTACTACCAATTTTAGTGCCTAAGTTGCCACTTAAGGAAAAAGCAAAAATTGGATTTATCCATATTCATGACGTTAACTCTATTAAAAATAACTCCATCCGTCTCTTTTTAAATGTCTCGCTTCTTAACTCCAATTTATTAAAAAAAATTTATCATTACACATTTCACATCAACTTTTACCTCCACTTTTCCTATTTACCCTTTATAGAGATATCATTACACTTTTACTTACTAATTTTTCAAAATAGATTCTACTTTTAGGAGCAAAATGAAAAGTGTATCAACTTTTACTCATTAACTTTATAAAATAGACATTTATTAAGAAACGGTTCAAAATAAAATATTGGACTTTAAAAAGGCAACGGAGGAAGTAAATCATTAATCTCCTACTCAGTGACGTCTTTCTGGTGTAGTCTGTCGTGGAAGGCCTATTCGGGTTCACTTTCAATATATAAAGCAACCGTACGATAGATTCCACATGGCCCGTGTGCAGATTTATCTCGAAAACAACATATTGGTTTGAAAATTAAAACATGTATTAGAGGTTTTAGAGCTCCTGACCCAATACGAACAAAAAATACTTATTTAGAGAGATCACACATGCATATATCTCAAGGTGTCGTCGTCAGATAAATCTGAATATTTTTCATATGATTGATTTACACAAACTGCCTCACGTACAATTTAATGAACGATTCCGATCATGGAAATATAATGCCAATCAGAAATTATCTCTAAGGTGAAATGTTAATGACATGCATTACGTGTTCCTACTTTCTCCCATCTCCAAAAGGATTTTCAGTGGGAAATGACAGTACTACACAACTTAAGATGTCCACCATGGCGTTACCAACAACGCCACCTCACCATTATAATAATTACAAAAAGAGAAATAGATGTATCACGTTTTTTTTTATATAACTCATTTGACTGAGCCAGCTTATGTGCATCTTATTTAATTTTTGATGACCAATTCTACCGCTCGGTTGCGGAGATACCAATTAAAGTCATAACTAAGTTTGGTATAGACTGACCCCAGAACAGAGAGCACCTTTTTTTATTTTTTATTTTTTTACATGAATTGGGATCACCTAAAAGGTTTTAATCTAAGATTTTATAAGGAGATAATGTTACACGTTTTCTGTTACCTTTTTTCAAATACTACAGAATCTTTGAGCTAGCTGGACTTCTTAGGAGTTCATTAGATAATATATAATTACTTACATTTCTGTAACCTTTTTTCAGATAATCCAAACTCTAAAGCATTGTAGAAAATGATACAAGCATAAGCTAGATTTTAATTGCTTTATGCACATGAAGACTGAATGACGAAGAATCTGATGATAACACTTTAAGGCCCCCCATTTTCGCTAAACTATAAATTGTAGACTACAATTTTTTTATTTTGTCCTTATTGAATTTTATTTGCGTTTGTTAATTTTGAACCAAACTTTTATGTATTATTGAGTCGTTTCGACGAGAGAGATAAGAAAAGTAAAAGATTATATGACTTTTACAAATGTACTTTTGAAAATATTTGACTTTTTGGCCTTTTTCTTCGATATTTTCTAAATTTTTTGGGTAAGAGTCATACAGTAATATTTTTACCTTTTCAATTCATCTCGTCAAAACGAACCAATTATATATAAAAGTTTGGCGCATAACTAATAAAAGCTAAAAACAAAAAATTACCAAGGACAAAACCAAAAAGTTGTAGTCTACAACTTATAGTTTAGTGGAAACGGGGCCTAAATCTTTGATCAAAAAATTATTTAAGAAAACTATTCTCTGTTTTAAATTGCTCGTTCTTTTTGAAAATTACAAATTTTTAAGGAGACATGCTATAAATGCATTCATAAAAAGATACATTGATTTTCCACAATGCCCTTATAATTCAACGTTTAAATGAAGTTACTATTATCCGTAAAGAGACTATTTTGAAAGATTGAATACATTTTATTTGGACTTTTCAAAAAAGACTAGCAATTTGGAACATTCACGTAAGTTGGCCTAGACACGAGGTCATCAAAATAGTTTTCGGTAGTGAAGTAAAAAATTAGCTCCATCATAATATTCCGAAATCATAACAAAACCACAATACACTACAAGAAAACATGTAATTAGTGACAAAAAAGTTTCGTCTTCAAAGGGTCAAATTTCGTCTGCGAAGATCGGTCGCAAAAGAGCTTGGCGAGGAAAATAAAATGCATCACTGATTTTTCCTTTTAAATGTAACAAATTAGTGACGAAATTTGATTGTTTCGTTGCCAAATGTAAATTTCGTCGCTAATGCCATTTTCATATGGGAAAAAAAAATCTCAATTCGATCGTGTGCCTCCTCCTAGGTTTCAAACCTGGGCTTTTCGACTAACCAAACCCATGTGTGCACACAATCAACCAACTACACTAGACATACTTTTCAAACTATTTTGGGAATATCTAATATATAACTTATATGTTCAATACTTATTTTTAGTATTTTTTAATTTCATTACTATAAAATGTATAACTAAGAGGAGATCTATTAATTCTTTTATTTGTTATGTTTTTAATTAACTTAAAAACATAAAATTTATTTATTAAACCTCATTATCTTGCTGTACAGAATTAGTATTCGTGCTAATTAATCATCTGGTACCATTACCATTAATACACACGTTCAGCAAAAAAATTAACTTATAATTGATTGTTTGGACAAAATAATCGAAATCCATCTATATTCGGACTTGGGTTTGGAAAAATGAGAAAAAATTGACCCGTTACAAGCTGATTACTATGTTTTTTTTTGGTTCTTTTTGTTTGCAATTTCTTTTGTTTCTTTTGTCTACTGGTTTTGTAAGTGAAATTATGGTTAAAAAAATTAAGTACTCCAATTTTCAATCCGTTTGAACCGGTGTGAAGATTTTATTTTTTTAATAATTTTATCCTAAAGAGTCATAATTATTTTTGGGACATAAGGCTCGATTTGATTTGGTTTGGTAAGGCTTTCAATGAGAGCTTTAGAACTAAATATATAGAGTAGATTGACGAAAAAAATCTTGTAACAAAATTGGCGACGAAAAAAAAATTCGTCACCAATTAATCCTTTTGGCGACAAAAAAATTCGTCACCATTGTAATCGCCAAAGGTCTAATCTCGTGGGCATTGTAACAAAATTGGTGACGAAATTTTTCATCGCCAGTTTGGTACATTTGGCGACGAAAAAGTAATTTCGTTGCCAATTTATTACATTTGGCGAAGGAATTGTTTTCATCGCCAATTGTGGCGACGAAATTAGTTTTCCGTCGCCAATGTGTACTATTTGCGACGAAAACCAATTGTGTCACCATTTTTCGTCACCTATTACCTGGTTTCTTGTAGTGATAATATTTGACCGTTTGGAGTTCACCGTTAATTAGGTCCAAAGCATCAATCAATTCAGGAGTACGACTCTTCTCCAATCTCTTAAAATGGATATGAGAGAACACTCTCTTTAATCCTGACTTGGAAAAATCTTTTTTGATCCCACTTGAATGATCGAGACCATTCATATTTTTCAATTCACCGAGAGCGCATCAAGCATCCCAAAAATCAGTTTGATTGATTATCGTTTGATATGATCTCGAAACACATTTATATCACACAAAAAAGTAGAAATGGGTTTTGTACTAGTGTTGCAATCTTATTCTTTGCGAGATAATGTGTTCCAAAACCATATCAAATGATGTCCAAGAAACTTGGCATACTTGATGTTCTTAACGAGCATAACAAACTGAATTGTCTTGATCATTGACTTGAGATCGTAAAATAAATTTATGGCCCAAGATTGGAGAGAGTGTTCACTCTTTATTTGACTTTTCAAATTGGTATTCAAAAAATTTGTCTTTCAACAAATTTTGCCATTACCTATCAAGTTTTGATGGTCATCTTGCAATCGTATTTTTGAGAGTGATTGATCGGTCTTTCCTCCATTATGCTTGCAAAAAACCACCCCTTGATTGTTTCTGTGTTTTAATTTTATTACAAGCTGTGAAGAAGGATTACAAAATATTTGGATCACAGCAACCAAATAATCCTTACCAAGAGTTACGAACAGTTATGCAAAAATTATCAATTGAAGAGTACCGTTATTATGCATTGTTGTGCGAAATGTTTCGAGTGACTCAAGACGTGCATATCGTACACACTCAAATAATGATTTTGTATTCTAGTGTTTTCCCACATCTTATTCATGAGCCATCAAATGATCAATAAACTCAAATACTGCAATAAACAAAGTAGAAACAAAAGTACAACAACATTATACAACACAGAAATCAAAGGAATTTCTAACAAGAAAAAAGTACACACTAGCTATCTTATGTTGCCGACATGGCACCCACGAACTGGAAAGTTCTAGTTATTGGTTTTGGGCCACTTGTGGGGTCGCTGTATATATGATAAAAGTTTGTTTTCTTCTATTGCGGATCTATATATGCATTCATCATATTTCGAAGTACCAAAAAAAAAAAAAAAAGATATGCATTCATCTCCCCCTTATTAATCATATCTCCATCTGCCCAATTATTGCAACTTGCGATAGCCCACATCGATCTAATAACATTTATTTGTGACACTTTCCTTGTGGAGAGGATGCACACAAATAATTGATCAGTGACACTTTTCTTGTAGAAATTTTTCAGTGTCAAGTGGATATCACGTGGTACCTACTCGGTGCATCCGGACCGTTTATTTCGGTTTTGGACGGCTCGAATTTGGAGAGAGAACGAGGAGAGAGAGTGTGGGGGTGGGAGGAGAGAGAGTAATTCAATCTGGGTCGTTCAATATACTTTTGAATGGCTCAGATGTGCCCGCTCGGGTACCACATCAACTGGGTGATATGGCACCCATCCGGCACTGCAAAATTTCTCCTTTTCTTGTGGCAAGATTGAATTTGTCACTGAATAGTTACTTTTACTGACGACTACTAACTTTGCCACATATTTCGTCTCGGATTAGATATTTTCTTGTAGTGAAATGATCATGTTGTCCGTTTAAGTAACTGCTCGGAGCTGAAGTATGCCGTAGCTCGATTTCAAGCAAATTAAGATTTTACTCTTGAGCAACTTGAGCTTGAATGGAGCTCGAGTTCTTCAATCTCGAAGCTGCATGGGGTCAAGTTAAACCAATTTTTAACAAGTGGAACTCAAGTATACTTCGTAGGGCTTGACTCGATTCATTTACCTCCTGTTATGATATAGAAAGGTTACGCTCAGCGCTCAAGATTTACCGCTTCCCCACCGTTTTCAATGTTACCGTCCAAAAATGTTGGACGGTCCGAATTTTGGAAAACTTTTCCACCGCTTCCCCTCCGTTAGCAATGTTACCGTCCAAGAATGTTTTAAACGGTTCGAACATGAGAAAACTTTTTCAGGAAAAAACTTTTTAAAATCCAAATCATTAAATGCTTAGACGAAAGCGGTGCAACACCGGCGGTGGAAATAACACCGCTGATTAGGATGTGCCAGGTGAAAGAAAGAAAGTCATGGCATTTTATTGGAGGGAATATCGAGGTCAACTAAGTCAAGGAAATGCGCTCAATTATGTACTCCTAACCATTAATTAAATAAAAAGTCCAGTAAATGCCATTCAGAAAGTCCATTTTACGCGTTTTTGCACCACTCACGGTTTTGAAACTTAAATACCACGGATTTGTTGTCTGACAACTTGCGATAGCTTGGAACTTGAAAGTCGGTTTATGAGTACTGTGCATCCAGCATGTGGGTAGAAATATCTCATTGGAATAACACCTACTACCACGGCATTGACATTATTGTTGATTTGCTTTTTGTTTTTTTGTTTTTTTTTTTTGTAATTGACGACATTGTTAAGTAATATGTTATTCATGTGGGTGGGTAACTATTCAGCATTCCTCGATTTATTAGGTTGCATTGTCTACGTGGTACTCTCATTCATTTATATAACGAGACAAATTATGCAGTAAAGAAATTATCAGTCGTTTTTGTGTGGTGACGATCTTTTATTTGCGAGGAATTAGTACCCAATAGCCTCATAGAAATACACCGTTTCCCGTTACAACAACGTAGTTGCAATTAATCATTGCAAAGGTATAGCTTCTGTGTTTTCAAACTGCAATTCTTTATGGCAGATTGGGCAAAGAAATGAATCGTCTAACTTTTGGCCGTGAATCACTTGTGCACTAAGTGGTTTTCACTTTTCAAGGCAAGAAAAGATCTGGGTTTGGTAAAAATCAAGGCAAAAATCAAGATCTGGGTTCAACTATGAATCGCTTGTCCTCCTGATTCAACAATCTTTCAAGACAAAAATCGAGAAAAGATGAAAGCTTCTCATTTTGTTATTAGCAAGGTTGTTTTATTGCAATTCTTTATGGCAGATTAATTTTTGCAGAAATATATAAGCATGGTCAAATTGAGTACATACATGACAATTAATTTGCAGAAATTAATCATGATAAACATAATGGATTTGAGCATCAGATACATAATTGATTTCAAAATCCTCCATGTTGCGAAATATAAACATGGGAATTTTGTTAAATTAATTCATGAAAAACATGGATTATTTTGGAATTGATCATTTTTATTTGATTTGTGGCCTTTGTACATTTTTTTTTTTTTTGCTTTCTTCAATGAATGAGAATTTGTGAGGAAGGACGTTTGGTCTCTAGTTTTATTTGGCTCAAGAGTCTTCGCACTTCATAAGTTTTTTCATCTTTATTAGTACATGAGCTGACAAGAGCGGAAAGAGAAAAAGAAATACTATAAGAAAGGGAATATGGTCTTTTTACATTCGGTCCCGCTAATAAGTGCCCCTGGGGCATTAGTTTGGGGCACTAGTTTAGGGTTCTTTAAATGCTTTAGGTGTATTAAATATGCTTAATTCATGAGTTGGGTTTATGGGTACTCACAAAATATTACTTTTCACCACAATTTTCTAAACTACCCATAAATGTTTGTAATACCATTTTTTAATGCCAATACTACCCTCATTTCCATTAAAAAATTAGGTAGACAAAAGGTGCGCAGATGAAAAGATTACGTACAAATCTTGGCTTCTTTTTTTTTTTTTTCCTGCTGCAAAGAGCAACGTTACAAGGAGACGGAGATGCATACATAGAAGAAATTAAAAGATTGCTCCACTCTTATATAGAAAGAAATTGGCAGCAAGTGAAAAATTTTTATATGAAGAGTCAGACTAACGAAAATTTCCCACCTGCTCTTATGGAAAAAAACTGGCGCCAATTTATCCTTCCGAATAACTTCCCTATACATGAACAGTCATATGTCAAACTAAAAGTTCCCTCCAAAACAATAATTGTTTTCGTCACCTTCAAGAGTGAAGAATAGGAAAAGTCACATGGTCATTTTTGTCATTTAAAATATTGTTTGACTTTTTTAAATGGAGTTGTTTACATTCTTAATGTCATTATTAGTAGATGTTGGAATGAGTATAAAAAATTTAATTGAAACACTTAAAGTGTTCCTAACTTGTGCCCCAAACTTGTGCCCCAGGGGCACCGTGTAGCATTTGCCTTTTACATTTATCATTAGCGGATGTAGGAGTGTATTTTGTACACAAATCAGGTAGGGTCATTTACTAGTTTCTAAATAGCAATGGGTCAAAAGCACCAAGCCCAAATCATACGGGGTCAAGTGTAATTTTTGCAATTGGTTACATTAGTACGAGCAAGCGGAAGTTATCAATGGAGCTCGATTACAGCAAAATCATAACTGTGGGTGGGTTTGGATTAAAAAGTTGAGCGACTTATTTTTTTGTCTTTATTCAAATTTTTTTTGTATTTTTTTATTTTGCGTCAAATTTTTGTGACTTATTAATTCATCTCTACTAGAGAAATCGGAAAAGTAAAAAATTTTGATTGAAACTCATAATATTTTGAATAAAGACAAAAATAAGTCAATAAGACAATTTTTTTCACTTATCTGTCTTTTTTAAAAAATTATGAGTTTTGATCAATTTTTTTTACTTTTTCGATTCCTCTCACTGAGACGAATCAATAAGTCACAAAAATTTGATGCAAAACTAATGGTTGCGAATTTTTTTTAAATAAAGACAAAAAAAAGAAGTTATTGTTCCACTTTTTTATCCAAATCAACCCTACATAGTTAAAACCGAGCCAATTAAAATTAGAGGGGCCAAAGTGATACAAAATCAAACTACATGAATTATTTGAGGAATTTACTCCCTTTTATCCCACATAAATACGGGATCACATGACCCACTTATAAGTAGTTTGATGTTTGCTTGAGGGGCAAAAAGAGGTAAATTCCTAACTTCCATTATCATAACTTTTTCAAATACGTAAGTGCTTCAATTTTTAATTTGTTTGAACTAGTGCGAATATCTTATTTTTCTGATAATTTATCCTAAATGGTCATAATTAATTTTTATTTCTAAGGTTTTCATAATTAAGTATTTACTTTACATGGTCCAAACAAGGCTTTAAATGACAATTTCCATCTAAATTTCTAATTTTTGTTATCTATTGGACTAAATAGGTAACGGTATGATAGTTGATGGCATAAAATCATCAAATTGATAGCTTAGAACTAAAAGTAGAGAAAATGTGCATAGGTTAGAGGATAAAAAGAAAAAAGGGTTATTTGCAAGGACACCCCTTCAACTATCACATTTTGTCAACATGACCCCCTGACGTTTAAAACTCATCAACCTCAACCCCCTAACTTACATTTTCCAACAACTCCACCCCCTTTGCTCACATCCGTTAAAATTTTGGATGGAAATGAATGAAAAGACTAAATTACCCTTTGTTATATTAAAAAATGGTTTTGAATATTGAGGAACCCAGATCGGAACCCATTTCACCTCCACCAAAAACCCATCTCCGGCATCATCAAACCACCACAATTAACCATACACACCACATTCAACCATTTTAAGCACAAATTTGATCACTAACACTTATTTCAACCATACCTAACCCTAAAACCTCTGCTCCGCTACTCTACTGTTCCACCATTGTCACACCACCTCTGCTCCGACGCTGCCAATGTTGGTACCATCCGCATCACTACTGCAAAAAACTAGCCCCAAGCCTCCGCAAGCACCTCTACTAGTGAAATCGCCGCCAGCCACCCAAAACATCCTGTACAGCATCACCCACACCATCACCACAGCTGCCTCAGTCGTTACCCCAGCCGAGCTCCACCACGGCCCTTGAAAGCAGAACTAAAAACTAAAGCTCATAATCCACCGACGCTACTATAGCCTTTCAAAACCACACCCTCGCTACTACTTAAACCCCACCTCCAGATCCAAACAACCACACCCAACCTCTGCACTAAAAAAAAAAAGAAGAAGAAAAAGGATCAAAACCACCCTAAACCACCGTCACCGCCGTGACAACCTTATGAATTGTCGCCGCTGCTACAGCCCCACAGAAACCCCACCCTCTCTGCAACAGCCTCTCAAGCCCCACCGCCATCCACACCCGAACTCATATTAACAACCCCAAATCAAAACCTTCTCACAGCAACCCCTTAAGCCGTTGTCGCCGCTACATCCCTCAATCAGACCTCAGAACCCCATATCTCAAACCGCCGCCTCTGCAACGCCTCACCAACCACGCCTAGCCATCACCCACCTAAACCCTTTCCCTCCCGAAACCCTTTCGCTGCCGAAACCCCTTCGCTACTGGTGGTGGTAGTCCTTAGTAGAGAGAGTAGTAGAGATGACAGAGGAATGGTGTTTTTTTTTTTGATCCGTGAGGAATGGTGTTTGGTGGGGGTGTTTTAGGGTTTTAAAGGGTATTTTAGGATTAAAATTTCTTTTTCAGTCCAAGTTAGTTCTTTTCCGTCCAAAATCTTAACTTTTCTTAACAGATTTGGACGGAGGGGGTGAAGTTGATGGAAAATGAAAGTTGAGGGGGTGAGGTTGATGAGTTTTAAACATGAGGGGGTCATGTTGACAAAACGTGATAGTTGAAGGGGTGCCCTTGCAAATAACCCAAGAAAAAAAGAACAAACTCTTAAGTCTTAAAGTTATAGGTTCAAGTGTATTTGACTTTGCCATATTTTGAATGTTGAATTTGGTGTACTAACGTATAATAGTCAAAGGCAGGAGGAAAATTCCAGTTTGGTGCTCGAAATAGAGAAAGTCTAAAGCCACCACATAAGAGCACCGCATGGTTAGTGGGGCTCATTCCGGACTCATAAAAATAAAAAAAATATTAATAAATTTTAAAATAATTTTTTATGGAGCCTTGTAAAAAATCAACTCCAACAAATATTGATATGTATGTTTTTTGAATTCGTATGGACAAAACTGTCGGAAATAACACGCAAGGGGACGTGAAGACCGGAAAGAAACAAAAAATACACTTATTATGCCATAGAAAATTAGAAACTCGTTATCTGGCTTTAAATTTTTTGAAAGATTCATTTAGTTTAATTAAAGAAAGGTCAGCTAGGATCTATCGCCCATTTTATGAAGTCAAAACACTACCTAACTTATTTTAATGTTGCTTTTACAGCCATGTTAGGACATATCACGTGAACAGTCTCTTGACGTAGTAGTCTTCTCTCTCTCTCTCTCTCTCTCTCTCTCTCTCTCTCTCTCTCTCTGTATAGCAGTCATAACTAGTTGGAAGTTGTATGAAAATGAGACAAACAACTGAGAGCCGGCTGAAGCCAATAGATATGAGATTTTAGGGGCCAAAGTAAACTTGAAAAAATAGGACCCTCTATGCGTTTCAGTACATAGCAAAATTGTTAGGTAGGTTTCTGCCTCGCAGTTAAATACTCCCTCCGTCCCTTTTTTATAGTTCGGTATTTCATTTCGGGCTGTCCCGTAATAAGTGTCCATTTTATAAAGTTAGTGGGTAAAAGTTGGTGTATTGTCTATTTTGTCCCTCAAAGTAGATTCCATTTTGAAAAATTAGTGAATAAAAGTGTAATGATGATGGGTAAGTAGGGAAAGTGGAGGAAAAAGTTGACGTGAAAGGTATAATGATGATGTCTTTTTAATAAGTTGGAATTACGAGCAGGACACTTAAAAAGGGACGGAGGGAGTACAATTTTTAACATTTGTCGAGAAAAAAAAAACTAGTACTCCCTCAATACCAAAATGATTGTCCATGTTTCACTATTCAAGCCTCCTAAAAAAATGCCTGTATATTAATGTAATTTTTTTTTTATGTGGATTTTGTTTCATAGTTTTCATATAGATCACTTAGGCAAAGATTATTAAAATAATTAGAAAATCATACATTAATATATAGTATAAAGTAGTTTTGAAAAGTCTTTTTTTTCATGGAGTTTTGAAAAGTCTAAAATAGTGAAACATGTAGTACAAATTATATTGGGACGAAGGAATTGGAATTCAACAAGATGAAATTCCAAAAGTAATGCATCACTATAAAAATTTGAAATAAATATTTAAGGACCACTCTTGCGTTTTTAGCCACAAAAATACTAATAATTGTGTAGTAATTAATTTTCACTAATTTGGTGGGCTATTAGTGAATGAAGATAAATTTATAAACCTATATGGTGAGTACTAGATAAATTTGGAGTTTTTTTTTTAATTTGAACTCCAAATTTGGAGCTTTTTATGCCTTGTTTGGATGGGATTTAAAAAAAAATTCAACTCAAAAAACACTCATTACCCCTATTTTTAATCATTACTCTCATTTCTCTCTCCTCTCTCCAATCGTTATTCTTATTTCTCTCTCTCTCTGTTCACTCATTACTCCTATCTCTAATCATTACTCTAATTTATCCCTCCACTCATTACCCAAAAACCAAACTTAAAATTTTTTAAAACATCATCCAAACAGAGCATTAACCCTACAGATTTGACTAGCAATAAGCATTTGTTCTCCATAAAGTCACATATTCGAATCTCGTGTACGTAAACCAAACATTTCAAACCTGGGCCATTAGAGAATTTGCCTGGTTGTTAATTTCAAGGCCTCAAAATCAGTCGAGATGCGTATAAACTGGCCCGGACATTCGATTATAAAAAATAAAAATAAAAATTGAGGCTCTTTTCATAGCAACTTTGTAAGACTCAAAGCGAAAGCCATTCTCCAACTTTGGTCGGCCCAATATGGCAGTATTGACTGTAGGCGTCCAATTAAGTTAACGAGTGAATGTTTTCAATCGTGAGAGAGGGTCAATGGAAGGGGACAATTTGTCGTCGGAATATTAGTTCAAAAGTTTTTTTTATAGGCAAAAAAAGATTTCGTTAATCTTTGAGAGAGGATACACAAATTTAAATGGATCTCGGGCATACCAACAAAAAAACCATCCTAGAACCAAATCAAAAAAAGATGGCAAGACCAGTGGCGTAGCCAGAAAATTGCTCCAATGGGGGCACAATTCATACACGCGGCTTTATTGTGAAAAACAAAAAATTATCTATCTCCTTTTTACGACTTGACATGCCTTGATTTTTCTTTTGCACTATTTATTCAAGACTTATTTTCTATTTAAAAAGTGTTTAGCTATTAGATAATATTAAAATAACAAGGAAAAAAATAAAAATATCATATCTTGCGGATAAATTTATAAGTTCCCTAGTGGTCTAAATGAATCATCTTCAAATACAAAAGAGAGAGGTCTTATTAAACGATTTAAGAAGAAAAATAAAGAAATAAGGGAAATGGCGAAAAGGAGCGTCGCTTGATTTGCATTTTCAGATAAGACAATAATCCATACTTATAATTCCTTGAACACGTGGTGGTTTGGAGGCGAATGTTCAGTGAATGGAGGCTTCCTTGTGAGTAATTAATTATTTAGTGATTAAGGGACCTTACTAAGTTGTGCCCCAACACCCTTCTCCATCACATATTTATATTGGATTCGTAATATTTATTCTTGAGTCTCACACGAATATGTGTTGGAAAAGAACATATTGAGACACCATCTGGCGATACCCTCAATGATTTTTCCTTTTTCAAACGTGATACACTAAAACTTCTAAGGTTTTTTTTACAAATACAAAAAAAAAAAAAAAAAAAGAAACAAAAATCCATCCAGTGAGGGCCTGTGCCCCCACTGGGCCTCACATGCCTCCGCCACTGGGCAAGACACTAACCAATACACCACCAAATTAATGGGCAAAGCCCAAAACACCGAAGGACCGAAAACAAAACACCTAAAAAGACTAAGCCTAGAACCTAAAAAGTTTTTACCTCTATTAGTTCGTCTCGACGAGAGAATTGAAAAAGTAATTTGGGTGAAAGTCATAATTTATATTTTTTCGATTGGAGTGAATCAAAAATTGTAAAATACTTATCGCAAAACAACAAGCATGAAAAAAAGTTGAATAAGAACAAAACGAAAAAAAATCCGAGAGAGAGAGAGAGAGAGAGAGAGAGAGAGAGAGATGGTTAGCTACAAAAATAACCTCTCGTCGAGATGAATCAATAACTTACAAAAATTTAACGCAAAACTAACAAATGCAAAAAAAATTAAATAAGAACAAAATTTACAAATTTAAATTAAATTCAAGAGAACGCAGCCTTAGGGCAAAATATGGAATCAAAATGTGGTGGACATCGATAGTCAAAGAGAGAGAAACACGAGAGAAAGAGAGAGAGAGAGATGGTTAGCTGATCGAATAATAAAACCAAAAATTGGTTTTGTCTGGTATAGGAGGCGGGACAAACGTGGAGAACGTAACAGTAGTTCACTGTTGTGCATGAAATGAGTCTTTTAATTTTGGGATAATTTCAAAAAGCCACCTGACCTTTCAACTCAATGTCACATAAACACCTGAGCTTTAAAAAATATAAATCTCCCACCTGACCTTTGGACTCCGTCATCAAATAACCCTCTCCACCCATTTTCCTTCCAATACTTAATGGAGACACCTCCCACTTTGTTGTGCTCGACCCATGTTACCGCTAACAACTAACCCATTAGAATTTCAATCCGTTTCAATCGGTGGGAAGATTTATTTTTTTGATCATTTAATTCTAAAGGGTCATAATTAAATTTTGACTGTAGGACTCTCGTTGGTTAGTCCTAAGAGATACTAGTATTTGATTCTACGATTTTCTTAGGATTAATCAACGAGAGCCCTATAGTCAAAATTTAATTATGACCATTTAGGATAAAATGATCAAAAAACTATAATTTTTCTACCGGTTCAAACAAATTGAAATTTGGAACACTTAATTTTTTAATCATTTTTTTTAATATATAAACTATATGTTGAAAAATTAATTGTTCAAAATTTCAATCCGTTTGAATGGGTGAGAAGATTTTATTTTTTTGATCATTTAATTCTAAAGGGTCATAATTAAATTTTGACTGTAAGACTCTCGTTGGTTAGTCCTAAGAGATATTTGATTCTACGATTTTCTTAGGATTAATCAACGAGAGACCTATAGTCAAAATTTAATTATGACCATTTAGGATAAAATGATCAGAAAACTATAATCTTTCTATCGGTTCAAACGAATTGAAATTTGGAACACTTAATTTTTTAACCATTTTTTTAATATATAAACTACAGGTTGAAAAATTAAATGTTCAAAATTTCAATCCGTTTGAATGGGTGAGAAGATTTTATTTTTTTATCATTTAATTCTAAAGGGTCATAATTAAATTTTGACTTTAAGATTCTCGTTGGTTAGTCCTAAAAGATATTTGAGCCCCGTCACTTTCCCTCCAAAACATGTAATGAGAGAGGCAAAAGGTTCTGTGCCAGTGCCACGTACGCGTCTCCGTTAAGTATTGGACGGAAAATGGGTGGAGGGGGTTATTTGATGACGGAGTCCAATGGTCAGGTGGGGGATTTACATTTTTTAAAACTCAGGTGTTTATGTGACATTGAATTGAAAGATCAGGTATTTTTTTGAAATTTTCCCTTTAATTTTAGCCCACATCCAATCTATATTTAACTCATCTAAATCCATATAAATATGGGTTTATATGAGTTCAATCCATATAAACCCATTATGTAATATGGACGGGTTGGATTGAATTATAAGTGGACGGATTAGACGGGTTAGAAAAAATATAGATTAAGATTGCTACCTTTGCTAAAAACCCAAGAACCCTAGTCAGAACCCTAGCCTCTGCTGACCCAAGTCCCGCTCCGCCGCTCGTAGATCGACCAGAGCCGCCACAGACACCAAGAAGCCAAACGCCACCAATAGCAAGTATCCGAAACCGAGCAAACCACCAAAACCAGAGAGTAGAAAGCAAGGCAGAACGGCAGTGGGAAGAGGAGGGAGGAAGAGGAGAAGACACGGACTAGAGGAGAGGAAGAGAGAAATAAGGGAGTAAAGGGGGAGAGGAATAGAGGAGAGAACTGACCAAACGATCAACTCCAGCCGTCAGAGCAGCCCTTTGCCATGAATCCAAAAATCAGGGTTATCCAACAATAACCACCGGCGGCAACCAAGACGAGCCGAAAGAAAAACGTTCAGCGACAGAACGAAAGAGGGGAAAAGGGAAGAAAGAAGGAGAAGAGAAAAGGAAAAGACCTCGTCAACGTGATGGCGGATGAGGGTCATGCCTTTCGCATAGACATGGGTAACAGGTCGGGTCGGGTTATGTTCATGTCGGATCCGTCGGGTTCATGTCACAAACCACCCAACCCGAATCTGACCCATTTAGAATTCGTGTGCTCGAATCATGTCATTTTTGTGTTTCGTGTTAGGAATGGTCAACCCTAATCCACTAATTTCGTGTCCAGTTCATGTCGTGTTATTATGTTTTGTGTCCGTTACCTAGCTCTACTTCATGATCCTTCAGGTATGCCTTTTTTTTTTTTTTTTTTTTGTAACTGGATTTTAAATCCACGTGGCAAATAAACGGGAAAATAAAATTGAAAATCGTAACGCACTAAACTGGGGATTTGGTTTGATTTCTAGAGGTAACCATTTGGTCTAGTTTCATTGGAAAAATGACGGTCCATGACGTGTTTTGATAATTAATATCTTTTAAGGACATGTTAAGAATAATTGTTAATGAGTAAAATGTCATTGACGGGTATTAATTATCAAAACACGTCCCCGTCATTTTCCCTTGATTTTTAGTAAAATTGAAAAAAAAAATTGGTTCAATCCAATTCGCCACCATCGAATCCAATTCATTTTAAACCGGACTGGATGGATTTTTTATGCTACTACATAACGGTAAAACATACTAGATAGGGTTTCTATTGTGAATATTCTTTAACCTTTTTCCATGTTGCTTAGCATTTTCTACTTTCTTTTTAACTTTTCAAATGTTGTTTTTAGGGGTTACCAACCTTTGCCCCTTCCGGGCCTTTTCCTCTACATCTCGCATGAGAGTATATTTATACTATATATCACATTTAGGTTAAGGAAAATAGAGTCAGTTCTAAAATAAAATAGAAAAGGAAAATAGTTGGCCCCAAGGAAAAAAAAAAAGTTGCCAAAATCTTTATAATTTGTACCATTTGTGTCTAACATCTAATAGTTGCAAGGCAAACATAAAATAAAATTCAAAGAACCAAATGCCTAAATCTCCTCAGTATGTTTGTGTCACATATTCTTTTTGGTGTGTTGGAATTTTCACAGCACCATCCCCCAGTTTCACATGAGATAGTTCCAACAATTTCATTCCCTTAGCGTAAAATTCAATGCTACTTGTGAGAGGTGGAGACGGAGTGATCACTGTCAGAAAGAGGTGATGAGAATGAAGAGAAGCAGATTTAATTAATCTATCCTATGAAATTAAATTGTGGCTGGAGCTTGCAGGAAGTAGGTCGACTAATCTGGATCGGCCGGTAAATGGCCCTCATTTGTTTACCTCTCTACGTACAGGTAAGGGGTCGTGCCTGCGAAAGAGCAAGGACGGATACAAGAAGGGGTCTGCGAGGGCATGGACCCCCACTCGATTTTATACAATTATATTAATGTTTTTAAATATTTCAATTATACCCAAATTTGTGGTAGTGTTCTAATAAAATTACTCTAGATTTCCATTGTGGGGATATTTGTCTAATCTATTTCTTTGAGTGCCAAATTTCCAAACCTTTGTTTTTTTTGGCAAACAAATCCCTTTCTGCTAATTTAAATCGAAATTACAAATACAATAATCAATTCATTATTTTACCCAAAAAAGTATTAATTAAGAAATTATAAACGTACGAGTTAAGTTTACTTATTCGTATGCCCCCACTAATACAAATTTCTGAATCCGTCCCTACAGGAGAGTATTAGACTTTGTCCCACATTGGTCAATCATAATCTCCAATGAGCCTAGACAGCCTCTCCATTCATCACCAATTAACTTTGAGTTAGACGTTTTAACAAATACTCCCACATTATACAACAAAAACTACTACAGATTAACACAGTCCAAGCTCCAAGCCCGACCAGTTAGAGTAAGGCATCCAGATAACATGTACCAGCAACAACGCAATGTGATCACTTGGTATCAAAGTGGTTAGTGTCTCTACGCACTAAGATCTGAATTCCCATGTTATATTCGTTAAATTCCAGAAAATCAGGTATGGTATAATACATTTTCTAGGCACATCTGCTTTCTTACTCCGAGCGATTCATGAATTAGATAAAATGCAATCTAAAACAGTGTGGTTTTTCAAGACTCCATTTCACACAACTGGATGGGAAAAATAGCCAAAAGCCCCAAAAAGTCAGACCCATAACATCTGTTTGAAGCAGTGGCGGTGGTGGCATTCCTCGGTTCATATACTGTGCAATGTGTATCAAGTAAATCAAGGTCCCTTTCCGATGCACCTCTTGGGTGTGAAAGTTGATCAAAATTTGTATTCTACTTCTCAAGAGGACTCCTTTAGCTTGAGTTCAAGTTTGGTATGAAGCCCTTGGCGTGTTGACTTTCCATTTCAAGGGTCATCAATGTTTTCTGCCTATGGTATCTATTCCTCTTTGCAGAAAGTGCTGCAAGTAGAGAGATTAACAATATACGAGGTTAAAGTCATTGTGTTGAAAGAAGGTTCGAGAAATACATCAATAAATGTAACATAAGATCAAGAAATCACTGAACCACGAAGCAGATGTTAGGTAGTCACGCGACAGGAAAACAAAGTGCCCTCAATCAGATATGCAAAGTAAAGAAGAATAGGAAAATGTTCATCGGGTAGGTAACTTAAAAAATACACTTACCCATCAATTCTGGAGGTATACCAAAGTCATAATCATAACGCCCCCTCCTGATGCAGCATATGTATACAGCTAATAAAAGAATGCAAAACAGAACCAGAGATGATATGCCTACTGCAATTTTGCCACCAGTCGATAATAGAGGACAGTCAGGCAAAGAAGGCACACCGCACAAGCCTTTATTACCCGAGAGACTGTAAGAGAAAATATTAAAATTGCATCAGATACGTGGAAACGAAAAAATAGAAGTCAGACAGAAGACAATGATAAGAAACAGCACATTTAGGTGGTAGTCAATACACCACTGTAAGTAGTTCAATTAATACTCCATACACTAGAAATACCAAATGCTAATCACAGTTGTAGATTGTACGTCATTTATGCTCTTTCTTCAGAGAACCACTGCAGTTTATGAGGTTATATCTCCAACTTGATCTGTTCAAAAGCAACCTCAAGATAACACGGCCCCTAAATCCAGATATAACTACTCATGGAATAACACACAACTAAAAGTCCAGATATACCTCTCATAATAAGCTACAAGAATATTAAAATGAAGTAGCTTATATAAAACTATTGAATGCATTAAATGAGGCAAACACATGGTATACTAAATGTAGAAGACGTCAAGGTTACCTCAATTATTCAGTTTTATCGAAAACTATAAGAACAGATACAAGCAAATCAAGCAGTTAAAGTACTACATACTCAATAGCTCCACCATGGACACCAATTGAATAAAGTTCTTCCGGCACTCGACCTTCTAGGGAGTTGTCATTCAATAACCTGAAATATATAGGTTGTACATTACTGCTAATGGGTAAAATAGCAATTTCACAACTTCAATGCTCGATTTTTATATTCAGCTTCAGTCTAATTAGTCATGGATAGTATTTAAGTTCTTGGTCAATCGAATAATGTCCTTCTCAATTTAGGAAGCCAAAAGATTGCTAGGGAAAATTTGAATCTTTATGACAATCTATAGAAAGTTACAACACAAGTGGAACAAACATAGAACTTACACAAGCTGCAAATGTGAAGTAGCGAGACTATCTGGTATGGACCCGGTAAAATGATTGCTTGATAAATCCCTGTAGCGAAAGATGTGGAGACAATAAGAATGACTTGAAAAATCTGGATCACTAATTTAAAGGTTGTGCCTATACTCTCAGTCTATTAGTTAAATAATGTACTTAGAAGACCAAGAAAATTTGAGAAGAAAATTAGCTAGAATCAGAATGGTAAAGACCACAGATATTAACCAAACGACGGATGGGCATTGTCACATAAACGCCAGATGAAACCCACCAAAAAACAAACACTAGAAAAGGTACCATCCTGGTGGCGGTATCAAAAATAGTTGGTAATGAATCTAATCACTAACAAGATGGGAAAGTACAGAAAACAACCATAATACTTTATGCCAAGTGAAGTGACTGCTAGATAAGCACAATGTGTACCAAAGGTACAATTACATGTGTACGTATTGGTTCTAAACCAGACAATTATCAATCAACCAATGAAAGTAAACCACAACATGAATCCACTTGGCAGCAGAAATTCCAAAGGTGCTCAACAAAGGGTACTCAACCAATAATTTAGAGTATAGACAGTGCAGGGTAAGTCATAAGAGGACACCAAAATGACATTGTAGAGAGAGTAACAATACAACCCTAATGCACTGATGGTTCGTCAACTTACAGCTTTATAAGAGAATTCTGACCCAGGCCTGCGGGTAGAGAACCTCCCAATGAATTCGAGCTTAAGTTCCTGGAGTTCAAAAAATGATTCCAATGGTTAACCAGATCAAGAAGAGCACAAAAACAGCAGCGGGGAAGAACATTTTGACACTGATTAAAAACTGATAATACAACAAGAAAAAATCATTCACATCAAAGAAACCAGTGAATAAGACCACTTATAGTGGCAATACATATCAAGAAGGATATTGCGGATTGTTATCCATAACAAGATTCATTAGGAATGCCATAAAAAATTGTAACAACCGTTTCCAGTAGTTTTCCTCGTAAAAACAACCAAGTTACTGTTTCAATCTACAATCAACCCCTGATGAGCATGCATACCAAACACTAACAGCACCTCGAATTTGTTTTCACATATTTCAAGGTCATTTTCATTCCAGCGCATCTTTTATTCCTCAAATTTCGCTCCTCAGTGATGAAAGAATGGCCTAACTGAGGGATTTCCAGTTCCAAAGAAAACTAGTGCTTCCTGTCCATGTGTAAGCTTATCGGAAGTGTATCCTTCTCCATGACACAGAAACTAAGAAAGCCGGGCAAGATGAAATACCTCGGATAAGACTTCATTTTATTCATTTACCGTCTTGCCCCACTATGGAGAATTCCACCTTCTACATTATTGGAGTATTTTACAACTCATCAACATTAAAGAGTTTTGCATATAATTTTTATGAAATCGGACTTTTTTTCCAAGTGCATGTTAAATAAACTGTTACTTGTGACAATCCCCAAGCCCTGTGCCTAGCAAAACCTATATCCACCTTTGATCATTCACTGAGTGGATTAAAGGATCTGCAGCCTAAACTGTGGATAATCAATTTTGCTCATTCTGATGATAATTAATTAACTGTTATGTTATGCTTTGTCCATCACCGTAAGCTTTTTCGACAATATGCTTCTACATGGAATTAGAAAGTTCCAGCCCTTGCAATGCCATCGTCCAGGTGTGGGACCCTCATTAGGGGAAGTCTGGTAGAGTTGGTTACAGGGGAAGAGGGATGTGGGTGGTCAAAAAGCATCAACCAACGTTGTTGCGGTTAGTGGAGGTAGGATAGCATATAAACCTAACCATACCATTTTTACCACAAGTAACCCCTAACTTAATTGCCCGTAACAAGAAATTAAACCATGATTTTATCACAATGCACGATAATTCTCAGTCGAGTGATCATATCTTATAAGCCTAGAGAAAATCCTAAAGTATCATAGCACTAAAGCATCAAACCTAAAAAATGTGTCGCACAATACTATGCATTAAATTGTATTAAGCAACAGCAAATCCAACTACAATAGTTCCTAGGGGAAAGAAACAACTCAATATCACTGAAAATCTTGAGAAGGAAAGATTGACAAATGAGGCAAGAGTTCAGGGTATGGGACAATGATATCTCATACCACCAACTTGGAACCACCACACCTTAAAGCACCAAGCTCCCAGTAGTACGGATAGGAGCTGGTTGGCTATTAAACATGCAGACGCTGAAAATTATGTGATACCAAATGATATTATCAAGAGCATAAAAGTTGATAGAAGGTACTTACAAGCTTACCAAGTTTGTCAAAAGACTAATCTGATCACTAATATACCCTTTCAAACCTTGACTCCCAAGATCTCTGCAGAAAAAAGAAAAAGAAAGATGAAGTTAGTCAATAACGGGTCTCATAAAAAGTGACTTCAAGGGGGAAAAAAATGATGGGATGACATCTAAATAGTGCAATAATTTATTTAAATTTGCAGATACATCTCTCTGTAAAGATGGATTTAAATTGCTTGGCAAGAAAAAGATGGATTTAAATCTTTGAAAGCCATAAGAGAGTCAATTTTAAAATATAAGATCACATAATAATAGAATACAGAGTTAAATGATTAAAAGACCAACCAACCCATCTTTTATTCCTAATTAACAAGAAGTTTAATAATATTACCGTAGGACAGAATGAGTTTACAAATAGCCTCCAACAGTCTCAAGACACAACGTTTCAGGTTTACGCTTGACTTTTGTCAACATAAGAGAAAGACAAGTAGCAACAACCAGTAATGAAATATTATGAAGGCAAAAAGCTGATGTGGAGCATCAGTAGGTATTTGAAACTCCAACACCAACCCCATCTGGGATAGCTATATTTTGAATGAGGGAAAATCCCGAAAATGGTATTGGAGATTCAATGTAGGTGTAGGAAAGAAAAACACCCTGTAGATAATGGTCCCTGATGAGCCATAATCCGACCCAGATAACTGACGGCACCAATCGACTGCCACGTAGGACTCAACCGCTCAGCCCAATCGCTAAGAGGGAGCCTTCCATAGCTGAAATAGCGGGCCGTCGTCCACCATAACGGGATAACACAGAATCCCATTGACCGCGTGGTCTATCCCTTGCTATTAAGATGGTGATGAACTCCAATCAAGGGATCATCATTCCTTGATTCTCTCTCATGACTAAGAAGATGAATAGGCCAAGTATGGTGACTAAGAAGGCACGCACTTTGATTCTACTTCATACAAAGCATTCATACATAGTGCTTCTCCGACTAACTTGGTAGTCGAAGAGTCCACGACCGGGAATCCAACCGGTCCTTGGATTTGTTTTGCAGGAGCCTTTTGGATTGCTCAAGGTGGCAACAACTTTTGGCTTTATCGGTCCCTAATGAATATCAGCAGATCGTTGCTCCACAATTAGATCCACTTACCCTGAATAGTTGAACAAAGACTCTAAAAATCTAATGGGATTGTGGACAGGCAAATAAATCTTCCAAAATTTCACAGCAGTGTGACGGTGAGTCAAGGATATATCTGAGTCCTTAGCAAGCCTACACCGTTCAATAACAATCACTAGGCACTAGTCGGGCAGAAAAGAGACACCTTGCACCTAGGCTGACTAGCTGGGAACTAATCAGGACCGAGAGATTAGTCCCTTTTTTTTTTTAACCTTTTCACAATATATCACCCCACCTCCCCCAAAGTTTGAGTAATCGGTATATGACTAGGGTTTGAATAGTTGATATGCAAACCGGAGAGGCAAACAAATTACGTATATATGGTGGTTATATGATATTTATCATGATTTTTTTAAAATTACACTTAACCCCTTTGTTCTTTAATGCTAAGGAGTTAATCCTATAACTCCTAAGAAATTCGAACATGCTGACTAGTCGTCACCTCAATGACTAATCCCCGCGTAGCCGATTAATTCCCAACTAAAAACACCTAACCAACGCTAAGACCCTAAAATCTAGACATTGGGTAACCGCCCAGCGCCTAGGCGCTGCCTGGGCCGACTTTTAGAACAGTGGAGGCATATAACTTAGAACTTTTTTTATGGGTATATCTAAGAAACTGACTGCATACGTCAAATGCTCATGAGCTTCTTGAGTTTCAAATTCTCTTCAATCCCAACGTCCACGTTGTAATGCATGCTGACATTTTATGGTGATTCAAAAGTTCATGATGTTGACATTTTAGGGACTATGCCGCAATGCTTTTTTATTTTATTTTATCATCATGGCTTAATGCATTTTATACCCAAGAAGGCTCAAACTTGTAGTTATTTCTGGATACCAGGTCATCTAGGTTTCCTGTATTCATTTCATTTATCTCCTAAAGTTCCTCCCTTAACGGTAGAGGTTCAGATGGTCTGACTGTGCCTCCCTACTAAAATGCACATACTACCCAAGCAATGATATCAAACTCTTAGCTATCGCAAAATAAACACACACAAACCTCAAGGCAGTGCTTACATTTGTGAGATCACAAGGGCAGTTTCGTCGTTATTTGGATGGCAAGTAACACCTTCCCAAGCATCCCAAGTTGAAGGAGCACAAGGATCTCCGTTCCAACCCATTCTATCTGGAATACGAAGGGACTCTTTCAATGATCTCATAGCAATCACTGCAAAAAAGGTATAGTTACCACACATCGCAAATACATGAACATACATTTTGCTACGGTTCATGTGTTTTCCACCTTTTGCTTCTTAAGCATAAGACCATACATATGGAAAGAAAAGACAACAAAATTATCTATGGCATTTTCCTCTCAAATTGTTGTATCCCCAACGGAACATGTACTTTATTAGGCTCATTTAAGCACAATTGTTTAGAGTTTCAACACACATGACCTTAGATAACAAAAAGCAAATGCATGTGCTATATCTGTAAATTGAAAGCCCTAATCTCGTAAAAGTAATCAGTCATATCCCCAAGTATGTACCTTCTTTTGGATCAGTGGAGGGATCAATTGTTACAATCGCATAATTTTCGACCCCACAAATAATAGGTGCACCAACAACAGGGACCAGCTTCACGCTCAAAGTAGTAGTGTTCAAGTTACGCACGATATGATACCAACTATACGCAGCAAAGCTCCCAACTTGCTTATATATATCTTCCCTACTCACATTCTGTTCATTTATAAACACATCAAATACTCTCTGCCCTGGTTGATTCACACTCACGTCGATCTCCGCAAAATGAAACCACACCATGTAGTCCAGCCTCGCATCCACCGGCAACAGGTACTCCAAGAATCCTTTCCCAGTCAAGGTCAGCGCAGTCTGGTACAATTTCGCTGGGAAGTAGTTGGGACTCTGACCAGTATTCGCCACATCCTTTAAGGCTGACACGGCCTTGATTCCAACCGAGTTTGGGGACCGAAATTCCGCGCCGGATTGCCACGATCGGCCGAAGAGGTCGGTGTCATTGCTAAACCCCGGGCCCCACTGTTCCGAGCCAGAACTCAATCGGCCATAATTTACCAGAATCGAATTACCTGTTGAGAATACAAATAACAAGGTTGCAGGATTAAGCTTTTAGATGGATTATTTGTCGGAACATCTCCAATCCTTACTCAAATATTGACAGACCCACACTCAAATTTGAATAAAAGTTACTGTAATGAATGGTCAAGATTCACTTAAACACTTTCCCATAAAAATTAAACTTATCATTGGAAGAGGTTTTTTTAAATCTAGACCGTCCAAATACATCTGGACGGTCAGAATTACTTACACAACCAACACAACGGTTGTGCAAGTAGCATTTTTGTAAAATGTCTCTTACCACTCCTCGATCAAAACATACCAAAAATCATTTTAACCCAGATTTTTACTCATAGGGAAGGAGGAAACTCTTTTTTAAAAACAAGGTTCCAGCCTCTTTGTATTCCAAATTGTGTTACGCCAAACTCAATATAATTTTGCCGAAGACAGCAGGTATTATCAAGTGAGAATTATCATGTTTCATGAAACTTTGCCCGATATTTTTTTTAATTGGAATTAATCATTGGTCTCGAGGAGGAATCTGAAAAATTATAATTAGATGGTCCGAAATTGAAAAGAAAGTCCAGAATCTCCAGATAAGTCTAACATGAAGATAGATTCACACTAAAAAGACAAGTTTTGGAGTGCCATCATAAAAAAGTGGAGTGCCAAAATCATTTTCCATTCCAAAAAGTTAAAAAGACAGCGAAGACGGATGTTTCCAAACTCCATCTTTAGTGAACTTTTTGACCCTCTTGGTCATAATTTTCGTTTTGAAAAAAATTAGCTTCCAATCGTCAAGACAAATCATAAATCTAAACAATTAGAAGCCAATCTTATTAAACTTAGGAAAAATGACCAAAACAGACCATGGTAATTGCATCGAAAAATATGTTTTAAAAAAATAAATCACATCGAAAATCTTCGTACAAACACTCCCTAAATTTCCCGATAAGCCAATAACGAAGCTTCTTGGTAAAGTTTTTTTGTCTTCTTGGTTAGATGGTAAGGTGTCCAGGGCAGCTCTGCGCACCTCAATAAATCCTCTTCCTGGTCTGGTAAAAGGTAAGTCATTCACGCTGGGCTAGAGAATTCAAAAAGAAATTACTTCCTCGAGGCCTGATCCTAGAAATCAAACCTGGTCAAAGCCTATTGTGACACGTGTGTTTTTCCATTGACGCGTTTCCCATCAAGGAAATTTACTCAATTTCACTACACAGATCAGTCAAAAGGAGTAGCGAAATTGAGCTAGCTCAAAACCTTCAAAGGAATTGAAATTCAACAAAAATCTAAACATTACCGATCGTAACCGAATCGTACGACGCCGGATCGACCTGCACCAACTCGAGCGACGCAATCACCGGGGAATCAGTGGCAATGCTGTAAAAACACACGTCCGCCTCTCCATCAGTCACAAATGCAAACAGATCCGAGTAAGCGCCCGACTGACCTAACCCGTCCGGCCATGGCGACCGCCAGCTGAAAACTAGGGTTCCCTCGACGGAGACGTCGAAGCTCGGGGTGTGGGACTGGCCGTCGTAGTTGTCGTAGACGGTGAAGGTGCGGACGTAGTAGCGGCCGTTGGGGACGGGGACGATGTAGCAGTTTTTTTTCCCGGAGGAGATGGGGAAGAACCGGAGGGTTTTCTCCTCAAGGTTGCCGAACCGGAGGGGCTCGGAGACGAGGCCGGTCGAGCCGCCGGTGTAGAAGCGGTCGGAGAGCCAGTGGGTGAGGAAGTGGTTGGTGAAGTTGGTTTGTCCGCCGCAGTCAATGTAGTAGTCCGTGTCTGTTAAGAGTGAGGCAATTAGTTAAAACAGTTGAAAAGTTAGTTCGAAAATCAGAAATGTAGATATAGAAGAGGAATTGAAATATAGAGAGAGAAAGAGGAGGGGGAATTAGAGCTTACTGAAGGGGTAGGAGAGAGAGAGGGAGGGGGAGGGGAAGTGGAGAGAGAGGATGAAGAGGAAGAAAGGAGACATGGTTTGATGGGGTGTATGGTTGGTGTTGGGACATAGGGGAGGGGGAAGAGATATGACTGGAAGGGAGTGAGAGAAGTGTGGCAAGTGAAAATGTGAAGAGAGAGAGAGAGAGAGAGAGAGAGAGAGTGGCGCGATTAGCGGTGAAATAAAGTCAAGAAGGAACTGAGGAAGGAAGACAGGTTGGGGTCTAATTTGATGCTGGTCTTGCGCTTCAATTCCGGGGGGGTTGGGGTTTCTAATTGTTTACTACTAATACGTGTATTATTTGGTGGTCCTACCGAAGAATACTAGGGAGTCGATATTGACTATCAAGCATAACTACGATAAATATCGTATCAACTTTTTTTTTTTTTTTTTTTAACAACAAAGTTACACAGCCTCCCTGCACTCAAATAGGATGAGACTAATTTACCTAAGACTGATCCGCATGGAACAAACAACCACAAAAAGCAGTGAAAAGCAACTAGGAGGGGAGCCGCTGGATGCACTCACAAAGCTACCCACATGGACTTTCACTTTCTAACTGGTTGGGCTACTCCCAAGAATCAAACTCACTCCTTGGATAAGAGCAAATTTGGCAAGTGAAAACAACCCAGGTTGTGTTTTATGTGTATCATTATTTACTAGGTACATTATTAGACTCTTGAATCATGGTGGCCTAGATATGGGGATTTAGATTTTGGGTTTGGCTCTTGAGTTCAATCATAATCGGCGATGGATTTTTGGCTTCAATTAAATGCAAACCGAGATTTATCCACTCATCTCCAGATTCTTCCCTTGCGGATCGACTGGTTCTTATATTGGAGCTATTTTTATTGCGGTTTTTTCTTTGGGTTTTTTTTTTTTTTCTTTTGTTTCAGCAACCTATGAGTCCCTTTATAGTTTGTATTGGTTGGCTTATAGTACATGTTTCATTTCCTAAACAAGAGAAACTAAACAAAAGGTATAGTATTAGGCAAATAAATTACTCTATCTACCTCAATTTTTGAAAGTGTTTTTCAAAAATTTTCTGAGCGCTAAAAAAATCTACTTTTAATTGATGCAAAAAAAAAGATATAAAAAATTATTCGTGGAAGCAATTTATTATAGCATTCACATGAATATTTTAAATGTGTGTGCCTGACGATTTCCTAATCCGAAATTAATGGGTTGTCCTAAGTGTAACGCCCCAAGTAGACCACTGGCCCAATACCTTGATTTTGATCCACAAGCCACACCACATGACTCAAAAGCTTAAGCACAAGGTACTAGTAGTAGTCCACAAGATTTGTTATATACCCAAGATCATCCATGTAGACTTCCAATGTGAGACGGGGTGTTACAATCTCCCCAACTTTATAGCCTCGCGCCCTCGCGAGGTGTTGAGCACTATAATCACCAATACAAATCAAACCAACAACCAAATCAAACCAAACTCCAAGGCCCACATGGTCATGTACATGGATGGCTTTGATACCACATGTAATGCCCCAAGTAGACCACTGGGCCAATACCTTGATTTTGATCCACAAGCCACACCACATGGCTCAAAAGCTTAAGCACAAGGTACTAGTGTAGCTCACAAGATTTGTTATATGCCCAAGATCATCCATGTAGACTTCCAATGTGGGACGGGGTGTTACACTAAGTGTAGGGCGGAGACCGACATAGCACAATATCCGGTAAGTCCGGAGTCGAGTCCACAGAGACAATGATGTGTGCTGACAAAAAACTCGGGTTGTTACTACTTACACCGGCTCTTAGGTAGCCATCCCTTGTATTTGATTGAGATTAACTAAAACTTAAGGAAACAATTCTTCTTTTCAAATAATTAAAATGAGGTATAGTCATAGGGTTCATAGCTCTCGTGACCAGTTCGGATTAATCTGATCTGCTCAGTGTTCTTAAAAATGTTCAATTTTAGATTGAAAAAGATACCCCGCAAGATGCGAACCCTTATGATCGCCATTTACCCATGCACAGCAGAAAATGAGTTTTTGACCCCCATTCCCCCGTTCACATGAGCTCCGATAATGCCTAGATTGGTCTCATGAAATGTTCTTAATTAACTTAAAATTGCCCTTACAATTTTTATGTCAGAACACAGAAGCAAAACGTGTTCAACCTGGCCACGGTGTGCTAATCACTCTGCGACTCTATCCCGACGACTACTCACTCATTATCAAGCGAAAAACAAAAGAAATCCTAGTTTGAATCATGCTACTATTACGCGAGATGAAAAACAAACAAGAAATATAAACTGATCAAATACCAACGAAAAACTTTAATTAGAAACATAAATTAAAACTAAAACGAGTTACCGGAATGCAAATAATTAAATAAAACTTAAAAACTAAACAATATTGAACTCGGCAGTCGGCAGACCCGTTCTGCGTTTCTACCGTCCAGAAGTAAATTTCCCTCAAAACCCTTTTGTTCTCTTTCATAAGTGCCGAAAAAACCCATGAGATAAAGAGGGGCCTCACTTGTCAACTAGTGGGCCTCATACTTCACGTGCAAACCAAAAAGGCTTATTGGTTGGCCCATGTCTCTTCATACACTTCTTGATTTGGGAAAATGACGGTTCATGACATATTTTGATAATTAATACTCATCAAGAGCAAGCTCAGAACATTTGTTAATATTGAAAATGTTCTTGGCGGATATTAATTATTAAAACACATCCTTGGCCGTCATTTTCCCTCTTGATTTTAAGCAATTCTATTGCTCTGAATTTCCGTAATGTTGGAATTTGATTGGGTGCTTCTCGTCATCCAGTATGAATTTGGTCTCGTCTCTGAATCAGTTGGATTGGCATCGACTTTGCGTAATATAATTTTGCGCTTTAGCTCCAAATGTTATCCATGTGGTCTGAGAGTCCTGAAACGCAATTAACAACTATCAAATTCTAAGTAGCACACTAAATGGACATAACAAACCTTAATTAGGAGAAGTAAATAGGTATATTTACGCACCTATCAGTGTGTATTGAAAAAATAATATTAAAAATCAAGAATCGGATCCTCTCAAGTCCAAGTTGGACCAGAGAAAACAGTCCAACCATTGAAATTCAATGGTTAGGATCTACTCAAGGATACTTCCGGTGAAGAATTTTTTTCTTCCAGTGAAGAGTCTTTGAGAAGATTCAAACCATTAATTGTATTGAACGATTCAGATTGCGACTGCCTCATCGAATTAAAAACATAAACCGAAGAGGATCCGCTTCCTAAAAATCAACACGTCTGAATCTCAATTAATATGAATAGTGTGGAAATTTCATTCATCACTTCTCTGGAGACTACCGTCACAACTTATGCTCCGTGACTATTTTAGTATATTTTTAAGGGAATGACTTCGGTGTCCCCGGTCATTTTGGGGACACCGTAACTTTTGGTATAACAAAACCATTATAAGCATAACTAAATTCATTACAAGCATAATCAAAACCATTATAAGCATAACCAAAACCATAATAAGGCATAACTTGGTTGGTTATGCCTTGGTTGATTTTTTGTTATGCCTTGATTGGTTTTTGGTTATGCCTTGGTTATGCCATGTTATGGTTCTATTATACTTGTAATGATTTTTGTTATGCTCCTAATGGTAAAGTTATGCCAAAAATTACGGTGTCCCCAAAATGACCGGGGACACCATAGCATCATCCTATTTTTAAATGGGACTGTGTAAGAATAAATTAATTCAGATAAAATCAGAAACACCTTGCCAGAAAGAAAGGGAAAACGAGAAAGAAACAAGTCATTTGAGTACGAGTCATTTCGGGAACTTGTCTTCTCCAGACGTGGTACCCATGCCACGTTTAAAAAAAAGAATTAATAAAACAAAAAAAAATTTGGGCAAATTTCACTTACTTCCCCTGAGGTTTCTAATAATTACAGATACCTCCCCTCACATTTCTGAAATTGCATTGACCTCCCCTGTCAGAGTTGTCGGGTAACTTTTGCTAACAGAAGTTGCACTTTTACTTTTTTACCCCTTCACAAATTTTCTTACTACAATGTTATCTATTTGAATAAATAAATAACTTAAAAAACAAAAAACTAACCACCTTAACTAACATTTGACCAGTCACCTCTTCTCTATATGGAGTCTCAAAAAATAAAATTTTGAAACTTTTTATTTTCATTTATTCTTATTTAGCTCTTTACCAAATTCGTTAATCATTCTATATATGTAAAAGTATAAAATTGAATCAAAGGTAATAAAAGTTCCCTAACAAGTACCGTAACAACTAAATAAATCCAAAAAAATGTAAACATAGTTAAAAAAAACTTTTTTTAGTAGTTTCTTTTGTCTTTATGGCAAAAATTAATTTGAGATGCCAAATATTCTTTTTATTTTTTCCTTGGCTCAAAAAAGTAACATACAATCTTTTAAGGTGGGTTTTAAAAGAGTTATGTTTGGTTATTTTCAAAGACTTATTTATAGTTATACAAGTTGAGAATACCAGCAAGTTTTTTTTTTTTTTCCTAAAAACGCAAAGAAATAAATTTTCATACATGTCAAACTAAACTTAATTTCACATAAATGCCAAAAATTTATACATGAGTTTATACATGTGTAGCCTGAAACCAAAAAAATAAATAAGTAGTCGATTATTATTCCAAAACCACCACCGTATCTTAGAACCACCCATTCACTAATTACAAATCTATGGACCTTAAAAATTTAAAAATTTTACTTTTTTTTTTGGCTTTTTTCTCATAGTTAGTGAACCTTTTTAAACTTTAATTCAATTATTTTTAATTTTTTAGTTTGTCTCAATGAGTAGAATTAAAAAATTAATATACCATGGACCATATTTTTCAAACTTTAAAAAAACCCTGAAATAATCAATATAAATTGGTTTATCTTGTTTATTTAATTTAATTTGTTTTAGATTATAATAATTTTCAAATTGGTCCATATTTTTCTACTTCTCAGATTCCTCTTATGTAGAGAAACCAAAAAAAGTAATAGTTTTTCTCCCAAAACTTAAAAAAGTTTAGAAAAGACAACATAAAAGACGTCACTTTTGGGTAGCCCAAAATGTTGAACATGTATTCTCTATTGTTGGTGTGTACATATATCATCAACATGTGGTGTTTCGCTATATGTTTATTGCACTTTTCAAAATGTAAAAGACAGAATAAAAAACTAAAGACAAGAGATGAGGGCAAAATGGGAAATAAATCTCCACTTTTGGCTGACCTCACCAATTTCCGTCATCTTTAGTAACAACTGACTAACTGTTGGGGGTCTGTGCAGTCGACAACTAAACCAGAGCGGTGGTAAGTGCAATTTCTAAAACCTGAGGGGAGGTGTCTGTAATTGTCAGAAACCTCAGGGGAGGTAAGTGAAATTTGCCCAAAAAATTTTGGCTCATATTTTATAGTTAGCAAGGGTCGGTGAAAAATTAGTTAACGAGAGGACTTAAAGACTATCTATAGCTCTAAAACTCCAACACTGTCCCTTATGAGCCTCAAACATTGGTCTCCATGGAGGAAAAACATAAGTAAACCATCACCAAGCATAATAATAATAAACAGCCAGATTTGACATGCATTATGAGGCCGCAGGCCCACAACCCACCTGGTAAAGACATTAAAACCCTCCTCACACATAAAAAAAAAAAAAAAATTGCAACAGTGCTACTTGCATATATGTTTTTGCACATATCTTGCACATACATTTTTGTGGGGCCCATATCGGAGTCCCACAAAATAATCTGAACCGCTCATCTTTTTAAAATATTTTTTTGAAGGGTTCTTGTAAAAAATCAGATTCAACGGATATCGGTAACGGCTTTCTTAGAATTCGTAGGGCAAAACAGAATGATTTGTCCTACAAATTCTGAGAAAGCCCTTACTGATATCCTTTACAGTTGATATTTTACAGGAACCCTCTAAAAAATATTTTAAAAATGATGAACGGTTCAGATCATTTTGTGGGACCCCAATATGGGCTCCACAAAAATGTATGTGCAAGATATGTGCAAAAAGATACGTGTGAGAATCATTACTGAAAAAAAAGAGAGGGTTCCACTTTGCACCGTGCACTTTACACGTAGTGTCACTTGGCCTTTTACGGGACGGATCAAAAAATATAGTCTAGTGGAGACACCGGTTAATCATAACAGAGAAAGTTTATTTTTTTTAGTCAATCACAGTAGTATAAAATTAAGGCATACATTACTAACTACTACAAAAGTTTATAACATACTTTAAGTTAAATTAGATAAAAATGAGGATAAAATTTCAGAAAAAATCTTAAAGTATGTTTTAAATGAACATCGACAAATTTTATAATGATTGAGTTAGTTTTGTTAATGACTTTATTTTGAAATATTTCTCCTAAACAGTTAAAAATAAAAAGAATCAAAAAAGCATAGCTCTAAATAGACAAGCAGCTCGTAAAACAATAAGTATAATGTATCATATAATAAAATTTAGACATAAAACTAAGTCTAATGTTTATATTTTTATATGTTAGCACACTTTTATACTTATGTAATTTATACAAAAATATAAAAAAATAATAATTTCGAATGGGATACGTGTTCGAGTGGGGGCACCCCCTATGGGTCCGTCCCTGGGGCCCCTTTACACTTTAATTTCACTTGTCTAACCGTCACACTTCCAGATCAGAGGCCTAGAAGTGATAGAATTTATTCTGAAAATTGAAAGAAAGAAGGCCCAATGACAATAAAACAGCAACAACCAGATCAGACGCAATACAGAGGAACCTAACAAACAGACCTATAAAAAAATTTATCTTTTTCTGTTTTCCAAGCTCCAAACTATTTTATCAGAAAATTTTAACTTTGCGGTTTCTGTGGGGAGAAAGAGATAATGTAGGTGTGAGGTGGATGAAGTGGAGTGATCTGTGTAAACCCATAAGTAAGGCCGGAGGGTTAGGATTGATAGATTTTTAGACCCTATTCGTTTTGGAATTTTGGATTTGAATTTTTAAGTAATGAGTGCAAAGAAAAATAAAAAAAATAATTAGAAATATGGATAATGATTAGAGAGAGATAGAGAGAAAAATGAGAGTAATGATTGAAGAGAAATAGGACAATGATTAGAATCCAAAATTCAAAACCCAAAAACGAACGGGGTTATCAAGTTCTCTGTTGGCCAAGTTGGCTTGGACACTTATTAATTAAATCCCTGAATTCTTTATGCCTAGTTGGGATGGTGTTTTGAAATTTTTGAAATTAGTTTTTGGGGTAATAAGTAGAAAAAGAAATTAGAGTAATAATTGAAGACGTGGGTAATGAGTGGAGAGAGATAGAGAGAGAAATAAGAATAATGATTGGAGATATGAGTAATGAGTAAAGAGAAAAATTAGAGTAATGATTAAAAGTAGGGCTAATGAATATTGTTAGAGTTGAATTTTTTTATTTTTTATTTCCAAAACACCATCCGAACAAGGCAATGGCCAGAGTGCTACTGGGAAAGTATTGTTGGAAGTATGAGTTGTTGCATGTTTCTCGTAAATCGGGTTGTTCTTAGGGATGGATGAGTGTTCTATGGGGTAGGATTTGCTAGCTAAAAGGGTTAAATTGCAAGATGGGAGATGGTACGAAGATTAATACTGTGTTTAGGGATCAGTGGATTCCAAATTCTTGCAACCTGAATTATTCAATCCAATGCAGTCTCTTGTTTTAATGATTTCAAGGTGAGGGATTTGATGGACTGGCATAGGTATACTTGGCACAAGCCTCTTATTCATGAGGTGGTGCTTCCCGCGGAGGTGGTGCCAAAGATTTTGTTCATATGTACTCCAAGTACATAAATTAGGGATTGGGGGTCCCATGTATCCTGATTTTAGGCCTGTCAGATATTTGGGTTGGTCCCATATTGGTGTTTTCTTTGTTGGTATCTTGTCAATCTAGGAATTGGATCTCGGATTAGACACTATGTTCTCTTTTTGTTTCTATTAATCTTTGTAACATCTTTAAAGGTTAATAAAATTTCTTTTCCATTGTTAAAAAAAAGTACATAAATTGGGAATGTAGTGGTTTGGGAATCTTATGAGAAAGGTCTTTTTTCCGGTCAAGTCAGCTTATTTTGTGGCTCTATAAACGCCCAGGTAGTGCGGGTAGAGTGTCTTTTGATCAATGGGGAAAGGTGTGGGGTTTAAATGTTCCTCCCAAACTCGAGTTGTTCATTTGAATAGTTATTCATAGGATTTTGGTGGTTAAGGGTGGTTAATTTAGAATAAAGCTTGTTATAATGATCCTTGTTGTCCGGTCTGTGGAGAGCATGAGTCTGTTGAGCATCTGCTCTTTGCTTGTGAGACTGCGAAGAAATTTGGAGGGCGTCTAGGTTGGGTTTAGATTCTTTTTCGGGTACTCCAATCTTGTTTCATGATTGGTTTAAGGGTTGGATTCATGAGGCTCCCAATGTGGAGGTTGTAATCGAGTCTATTTGTCTCCTTTGGGGGAGATTTGGTGCACTCATAATTAATGTGTTTCCAGTGAAAAAAGATGTGATACTGATAAGTGTCTTCAGAAAGTTTGACTTTTATTCAATCAGGTGGTTAACTTAAAATTGTCTGATAGATTTGTTGAGACATGAGTTGCAAGTGGGGGTGAATTCTTGAAATTTTGGGAGAGTTACTGAGGGAGATCCTTGTAAAATTGTGGTTGATGGTGCTTGTCATGTGATAAATGGTGGAATATTTGAGAGCCAGGGAGGAGGATTTACCTAAGTGATAGTGAATTCAACTGTTTACTAAAAAAAAGATTGTGAATTCAACTGGAATGGTGGAGGAGTTGGTTGCTCTTCGACCAGTTAGATGGGCAAAGGTGTCGTTCTATTTTTTTTTTTTATAAACATTCTTTAAAAAAAAAGTAATTTCAAGCTCAAATATAATAAAAATGAGAAATAATTTTTTAATTTTTTTTGTACCATTTAAAATATCTCAATGAAATCTATCAAACAATATCTATATTGGTAGAAAAATACCTTCATTTTCTAAAAGTTCCTTTTTGAAGAAACCAGAACGGAGCCTTAATAAAGCTAGGGGGATCCTAAACGTGCACATCTTGACGTTGGATGCAATTTTAGTGGTGATGAAGGGCTTGAATAGTGTTGCTACGTACTACAAGAAAAATAGAATACGCCAGCGCTCAAAAGTGTTGGTAAAGGTTCACAAAAACGATGCTATTGCTCTTTTAGGCTATACCAACGCTTGGGCAAAGCGCTGGCGCAGACGCGCTACTATAGGTCTAGGCCAACACTTTTTTGTGGGTGTTGGTATAGATTTATGTTGACCAGTACTAAACCAAAACGCTGGCGTAGACTCTCTTTACCAAAAAGAATGCTCAGGATCAACATTTTTTAGTATTGCTGAGTTTTGAACTCTAGACCTTTCACTCACCTAGACCCTCGCGTGCACCTGCTCCAACCACTGCACCAAATACTATTTTAAATGTATGTTTGAAACTATTTAATATATAACATATGTTTCAGATCTACTTTTTATTAAATACTAAGTAGATTATTATAAAAGGTGAATCACTACTCCCATGAGAATTATTTTATGCTTTATTTTTGTTCCACTAACATGTCAAAAGCTTTTTTTTTTTTAGTTTTATATTTGTATTTTACAGGATCTTTTCCAAACACTACTACCACGACCCCGAAGAATGCATCTATTGAGAATATTGCTTATTTCGACTTAAGCAAAATTTTAGATACATCTCGACCCCTCATATTTAATAAACAAGGACAACGTAATGAACAGACTAGATCATCGTGCATGATTGTGTTGAGACATTAAAGTATTAGATGTATCCTGGCCCCACTAGTGTCTTTATTTTTTAATCTGAACCATCTATCTTTAACATATTACGAAGTTCATCATTCCTGTCAAGAATGAAGTTAATCGTGTATCACTACACACTTGATCGGACAGAAAAACCCATTTTGTTAATAAAATTGTTTCTCGAATAAAGAAACTTTCTAAACCCAATCAAGACATTTTTTACGAAAATAATATAATCAACAAGAAAAACAAAATCATCGGTCTGGATCATCATAATTGTGTCGCAGTCGAATGGCTATCGTATGTTCAAATATACCACAAGACTTAGTTTGTTAACATTTACATTGAACATATAGAATTAAAAAGTCATTACCGACTCAATTTTTACAGTGGTCGATCTGAACCAATTTTTTTTTTTGTTTGACATGAGTCGATCTGAACCATTAGGATTTTACATCTCACTGATTACATTGTTGTCGCTGAAATTGGAGATCATCGAATATTGAGATGTGCTAAATAATCATACCGAAAATTATTAGCAAATTGTATAACATATACTCCAGTATAGTTAAAAATTGTTCGATTAATGGTTATTTTCTTTGGATCTATTCCAGCGCTTTTCTTGGGCCGCTGAGAAATGGAGGGCATATTCCCGCGCTTTTTATGGGCGCTAGTAAATGGGGGGCATATTCCAGTGTTTTTGATCGAGCGCTAAAAAATGGTAGCCCAATTCTAGCCCTTTTGCTTTGGGCGCTGAGAAATTCCCATTCTAGCAGCGGTTAGAAAAAATGCTGCTATAAACCTCCCATTGTAGTGCTTTTTGTAAGCGCAAAAGCGCTAGTGTTGTCCAAATTTCTTGGGATCTTTGCATGTACCAGATTGGATCTATAGTGGTGAAGGACTTGCATAGTGTTAACGTACGGATGCAATTTTAGTGGAGAAGGGGTTGGATAGCACTGTTGCTACTGCATGCTAGACTGGATTTTCAGCATGTACGTATTGAGGTTATAGTGATGAAGGGCTTGCATAGTGTTGCTACTGCTAAGTGCTAGCTAGCTTGGATCTTCAGCATGTACGGAGGGATTTCACTCGTTTTGTTTTGTAATTTTTAAATCGAGTGCTACTATCAAGGATGGGACCAGGGGGTCTAGTGGCGGCGACTGCCACGACAAGAATTTTAAAAAATACAATTTTATATGTAAAAAAAAAAATTATGCCCAACTTATATAGTCTCGCCAGCACGAAATTTTTTTAGTATACATTTTGCCACTGCTAGGGTAAAATTCTGATTACGTCCTTGGCTGCTATCAGCAGAGACAAGTTGCACGGAACCACGTAGAGACAAATGCGTTTAGTTCCATTTCGGGTCCCGAAAAAATCTAGAAAAATATCTATAAATTTTTGAATATTCTTTTATGGAACCCTGTAAAAAATCAACTCCAGTGGATATCGATAAGTATTACTTTTGGATTTGTCGGGACGAACTGAGCAGTTTCGCTTCTATGAATCCAAAAGTAATACTTATCGATATCCACTGGAGTTATTTTTTACAGGTGTTACCCAAAAAGACAACCTAGAGGGGGGGTGAATAGGGTTGTAAATAAAAAATTGCCAATTAAAATATTATTCTCTAACAATATATTCAAGATAATATAAGCAAGTAAATGAGAGAGTTAGAGAGATAGAACCCGTTTATAGTGGTTCGGCCCGGATTTGTCCACGGTCCGGCCTAGTCCACTTCTCCTCAAGCAACTACTTGAAGGCTCCACTAATCTTTAAAAAGATTACAAGTAGTAAGTCTTGCGGGTGCTTACAATGACCTTATCCCCTAGCTTTCCCGAGGAGCTAGTGCAACCGCAAGAGTTTTCTCCGAAAACCTCTCGAAAACAATCACACCCAAATTCAAACCCGAATTTGGTCTTCTAAGCTTTCAAGTGTTTGACTCAAACACTCACTTAGGGATTACAAGAATGTGGAGAAAGTATGAAGAAATATCGCTCACGTCTTGTACAATTTTTCTCTCAAGAAAATATGAAAGTGGAAGAACAATGAGAATTTCGGACTTGATCTTTGGAGAATTTGCTCTTTTGAATGATATGAAATGTTGTAGCTTGGATTGGTACTCATCAATGAGTTCTTGAAGTCTTTATATAGTCATCCAATCACCTACTAGCCGTTAGCAAATTACTGTGCCGTTGGAGAGCTATTTTAGGAAAAATAGAGCCGTTTGAGATTTTACTGATCAGCAGAAAATCTGCAGAAATACACTACTGGTCGTCCGGCCGGTCGACCGGAAGGTCGTCCACTCTCTCAACCAGCCTGTCATCCAGTAAAGTCCGGTTGACAACCCCTTCTGTTCAGACAGCCGGCTTGTCAGCCGGTTCGTCAACCTGTAGCTCAAAACTTCATCTAAATAAATCCGTTAAAGCATGAATTGAGCTCATTAAGTCTTTGTAGGTATTAAACATTGAATTCAAGAGACTTAAAGTAATTTTACAAGGTTGAGAAATTTAGTCCGAAAATAACTTGGCGATAACTATAAAAACATCATTAAAATAATTCCTCTGATTTTCCGACAATCATCAAAATAAATATACAATTGTAATACACATAATTATCCATCAAATTAATATGCATACATTTTTTCCAACAATCTCCCCCTTTTTGATGATGGCGCAAAAATGATAGTTTTTATGAAGAGCAAAAATAATGCCAATAAATCTCCCCCTTAATACATGCTCCCCCTTAATAAAAATTTTAAGGAATATGATAAGATGGAAAAAAAAACCGTTGATCACAAAGTGATACCTGCAGAGTTAGCATGTCAATGGATAGATATGAGTGAGGCATATTTAGACATGTCATAAGATGAGCACAAACTTAATGTAACAGACTTAAATATCAGAGTTAGCAATACGAAAGCATAGAAAAGTCTCAAACATAAATTTTTAGACAAATGCAACTTAAACGTAGGTTCAACCGATGCAGCTCATAAAAACAGAGAACAAAGTTTTAAGAAGTACGACTAATAACCAAGTACGAGGTAAAACATAAAACCAAGATTTTTCTCCTCCTTTGAGACATCATTAACAAGGGCGTGAGGTGGGAAGGTAGGATGTCACTGAGGTGGCGAGGGTTTTTGGAACAAAACAGAGCAGATCTGAACTTTAAAATGACCAAAAAAAAAAAAAACACTGACCGGTCGACCGGTCGGTCAACCACGTGGTCATCCGGTGGGAAAACCGCTTGGTCATCCAGAATTTTAGATTTCGTCCAGAAAAACTAAGATACTGAAAACTATTTTGGTATATCAAACACATAGGAAAAATATCAAATATGATAAAATGTTTGGAGTATGATTTCTTTATCAAGATCACTTGTACTCTCCATCAAATACGATATTTACAAGTTCAATCAACTTAACATTGAATCCCGAAAAAAAACTTTTGATATCAAAATCGAAACTTTTTCATAAATGATTAGACATGCCAAGTTCTCGTCGAATGAAACAAAATTGTTCCTCACCAAGGGGTTTTGTGAAAATGTCCGCCAATTGCTTGTCGGTACTAATAAAGTTAAGTTCAATATCCCCTTTTTGAACATGATCTCTTATAAAATGATGTCTAATCTCAATATGTTTTGTTCGAGAATGTTGAATAGGATTCTTGGTTAAGCTTATTGCACTAGTATTGTCACATTTAATAGGAATATGATCATAATACAAATTGAAATCCTCCATTTGTTGTTTGATCCATAATATTTGGGCAAAACAACTTCCAGCCGCTACATATTCCGCCTCGGCGGTAGATAGAGCTACGGAATTTTGTTTCTTGCTATGCCAAGACACTAGAGAGTGTCCTAGAAATTGACAAGTCCCACTTGTACTTTTACGATCAACTTTAAAACCTCCAAAATCCGCATCCGAATAACCAACTAAATCAAATGCAACACCACGTGGATAAAACAATCCTAAATCATGTGTGCCAACAAGATATTTGAAAATTCGTTTAATGGCAACTAAATGTGATTCCTTAGGACAAGATTGAAAACGTGCACACATACAGACACTAAACATTATATCCGGTCTACTTGCCATTAGATAGAGTAATGAGCCGATCATACCTCGATACATCTTTTCATTGACGGGCTTACCATTCTCATCTTTGTCAAGCTTCGTTGATGTGCTCATTGGTGTGCTCATAGGTTTTGATCCTTCCATGCCGAATTTCTTGATGAGTTCCTTCGCATATTTGGCTTGGTTGACTAGGATCCCTTCAGTAGTTTGCTTAATTTGAAGTCCGAGGAAGAAGTTAACTCCCCCATCATACTCATTTCAAATTCACCTTGCATACACTTAGCAAACTCTTCGCACATATTTTCATTAGTAGCACCGAAGATGATATCGTCAACATATATTTGTACAATAAGCAAGTCCTTACCCTTGTTTTTGATAAAAGAGTAGTATCAATCTTTCCTCTTGAAAAAACCATTTTCTAACTAGAAAGAACTCAATCTATCATACCATGCTCAGGGTGCTTGTTTCAATCCATATAATGCTTTTGAAAGTTTATAACTATGATCGGGAAAAACATGATTTTCAAAACCAGGAGGTTGTTTAACATAAACTTCCTCATTTATGAAACCATTTAGAAAGGCACTTTTCACATCCATTTGATAAAGCTTGAAATTCATAAAAGATGCAAAAGCAAGTATGATGCAAATGGCTTCGAATCTAGCTACGGGTGCAAATGTTTCTTCATAATCAATACCTTCTTCTTGATTATAGCCTTGAGCAACAAGTCTAGCTTTGTTTTCAACGATATTACCGGATTCATCTAGCTTGTTACGAAAAACCCATTTAGTACCAAAAATAATCAATAGGTCTAGGTACCAAAGTCCAAACTTCATTTCTTTCAAATTGATTCAAATCTTCTTGCATAACCATGATCCAATTTCCATCATGTTCTGCTTCTACAAAAGACTTTGGTTCAATTTGTGAAACAAAGGCAAGATTACCACAAATATTTCTAAAAGAGGAGCGTGTAGATATACCTTTCGAATGGTCGTCAAGAATCAACTCCTTTGGATGATTTTGGGCGTATCTTCATTCTTTTGGAAGATCTCGATTGTCTCCATTGATGTCTTGTGGTTGATTTATGACATCTTCTACTTTGGTTTGAGAGCTCTCTTCTTGAGTAGCCTCAACCTCATTCTCATTCTCATTGATCATTAAGTCATCAATCTCCTTTGTAGCTATAACGTCATCATCATTATCATTGATAATCTTTGGACTACAAGGGTTAGATTCATCAAAAGAAACATGAATGGATTCTTCAACACGGTTATTACATTTATTTTACACTCGGCAAGCTTTGCTAGAAGTCGAATAACCAATGAAAATACCTTCATCCTATTTTGAATCAAATTTTCCCAAACCATCTTTTCCATTGTTTAGCACAAAGCATTTGCATCCAAAAGCATGGAAATAACTAATGTTAGGTTTTCTACCATTCCATAGCTCATCAGGCGTTTTCTTGAGGATTGGCCTAATCAAAACTCTATTTAAACCATAGCACGAAGTATTTACGGCTTTCGCCCAAAAATATTTTGGTAAAGAGTATTCACAATGCATGGTTCTAGCCATTTCTTCCAAAGTACGATTTTTCCTTTCAACTACCCCAATTTGTTGAGGAGTGCGAAGAGTCGAAAAATTGTGGCATATACAATGTTCATCACAAAACTTTTCATATAAAGAATTTTCGAGTTCTCTTCCTTGATCTGTGCGAATATTTGAAATGACAAACCCGTTCTCATTTTGAACTCTTCTACCAAGTTTTGTGAAATTAGGAAAAGCCTCATTCTTATGAGCTAGAAATTTAACCCATGGGAATCCAGAGAAATCATCTACTACAACAAGACAGTAATATTTGCCACAAAGACTTGAAGTGCAAGTGGGTCCAAATAAATCCATGTGTAATAATTGCAATAGCCTTGTAGTAGAAACCACATTTTTAGATTTAAAAGAAACCTTTGTTTGTTCGCCTTGTTGACATGCATCACAAAGTTTGGTCTTTTCAAATTTGATTTTAGGAAGTCCTTTGACAAAATCTTTTATCGAAAGTTTTGCAATAGCATCCATGCTAGCATGTTTAGAGGCGTCTATGCCAAAGCCAACTATTATCACTTATAGCCGAAAAACATTTTGCTTCAATGTTACTCAAATTATTTAACTTGAACACATACACATTGTCAAGTCTTTGTATAGACACCCCAATCTGGACTTCTAGATTAGTTTACTTACGGTTTTTGATTTCTCGATGATGAAACGGATCAAAAACACCCCGGGAATGATATATAAGTGCTTGAGCTTTGAGTGTTTGATACCCTGTTTGAGCCTTTGAACCTAGCCTAAGCCTTTCAAAACCCCCAAAACCTTATTGACACGCATTGGTTGAGACCGAGTGCGTGTGGGTCAAAGTGCCAAGTATTGGTCAAATAGTCAGGTTTGACCATGGACCAATTCTGGGTGGTTTGGACTTGCCATGATAGTCAAAAATTGGGGCGCGATGGTCAACCTATGGCGTTGACTGCCGCGCGATGGTCCCACTCTGTCGCGCGATGGTCAGCGTCTGGTCAAACTTGCTTTATTCAGCATGCAGAAGTCATTACCAGTGGTGTACAGCTCGTTAGAAGCTTCTATTTTGCCCGAAAGACAGTATCCGGACTGGAGGTGTCCACATCCCCCACATCTCCCTCCAACCTTTCCAAAGGTGGAAACTTGTCCACCAAGCCCCCCCAACCAGCCATTGCTTGGCTGGTTGCACCTCCATACCTACCTTCTCTTTCCCTATAAATACACCTATTGTTCTTCCATTATAGAGGTTGAAGTTTTTCAAAAATGGATACATAGCACACACTTTGGGTGACATACAAGCCCTAGTCTCAAGAACATAGCTTGTTCTTCCCCATTTTCACACCCCAATCAACTTTAAATCTCAAAGCTCAAGCTCTTCCAAACTCACTTTAGGTATAGCTTACCTCTTATTTTCTGTTCTGATCCCTGAGGGGGGCTGGTAGGGCCAAGGCGAGTAATCAATACCAGTCCTGGTCCTAAAGCTGGCAAGGTTTCAAAAACCGTCATGGCAAGAACCAGCGCGCGACGGTCCCATATACGCGCGCGACACTCTCACTCCATCGCGCGATGGACCGCGTGGGGATTGGTGTCTTGCTGTTTTTGTGTGTTTAGTTATATATAGATCACTGTTATGCATGTTGAAAACTAGTTTACTGCTTTTCTTTGTTTAGAAACTGCTAGTTTGTAGTTAATTTGCATTTCTGCTATTTATTGAGTACCCCTGGGATCATTCTAGACCTATTCCAGAATCCAGAAATCTGTAAACCAAACACTGGTTAAAAGACTCAGACCATCGCGCAACAGTCTGAGACCATCGCGCAACAGACAGACTCCATCGCGCGATGGTTTGCCTCTGACCAGTGAGTGGCCTTGCACGGGTAACTTAGATCTAGGTTGTTATTCTTTCCCACACTGTTTATGGGGTGCTTTATTAATTTGTAGGGTTTTACAGCCTTAAAACTGTATATTATGCTGGCATATGTACTGCGTGGTTTGTACTGGGTGTGCACTGGTCCTTCCAGAGCCCAGAAGGAGATAAAACTTAACCTGTTGGGAGGATATCAACCCTCACGTGATGGAGTGGGTTTGACACGCGATGGTGGACTTGCATGCTGGAAGATCCATGCATGCAAGTTGGCCATTATTTATGTTAAACTTATTCCAATGCACTGTTTTGATATCCAATCTCAGTGTTAGATTTTATCTTGTTTATTTTCTAACATGTCGTGCCATCCATACTATCATCTATCACATCTTGCAACTATGTTACAGTTTTAATCCCCGATTAACTGTTCCCCCGCCCTAATTAGCTAAAAAATTGATTAATCAAACAGAATCGCAAATAAACATCTTTTGCAAATGCCTAAGTAGAGACTGATCTCCGGATTGGGCGAGAGGGGTGCCATAAAACCATTCCCCTCTCGTATCCTGGCTCCCGAACCTAAATATGGTTATGAAGGACTGGTGCTTTCACTTTTTCAAATCAAACAAGCGTGGCAAGTGCTTCGAAATACGGTTCCTTGGGTGTCGGACCTTCAAACCCGAGTGGCGACTCTGTATTTTTCGCGAGCGCTTGTCGTCCAGCTTAAAGCGCTCCCGCGAACCGACAGCATTTTCTCTTTTTTGGAGGGGAACGGAATCCCTTCCCAAGGAAAGAAAAACGGGGCACGCATGCCCACACTTTGTCCAATGAAAAGTGCCTTGTTGTTATTGATATTTTCAATGATTCTTTGATTTCTCAAAAACGACACGATTTCTTCTATCACATAATTGACTTATGCTAAGAAGATTGTGCTTCAAACCATCTACAAGTAAAACATCTTCAATAGTAGGAGACTCACCAATATTACCTATGCCGATGACTTTACCTTTGCCATTGTCACCAAAAGTGACATTTCCTCCATCTTTTGGTGTAAGTGATTTGAATGCCTTCCTATCTCCGGTCATATGTCTAGAACACCCACTATCAAGAAACCATATGCCTTCTTTCCAAGTACTTTTAAAGCACACCTACAATAAAGTATCAAGTCTTGACTTTTGGTACCCACATCATTTTCGGTCCTTGAGGGTTAGTATTGACATGGTTCTACCCAAGTCTTCCTACCATTTGAAAAAAATTTCATAGGACAATTAAGAGAAACGTGACCAATCTTTCTACAAAAATGACAAATGAGCTTAGGATGACTAGCTGGAGGAAGATCTTTGTCAAAAAGATTTTTGTGTTGAGTGGGATTATACCCAATTCCGGCTTTGTGAACACTACAACATGGAAGGCCCATTGCGAGGAAATATGGCGAGGAAAATAGATTTCGTCGCTAAAAGTACACAATCTGTGAGAAAATTCAATTTCGTCGCTAAAAAGTTACATTTAGTGAGGAAATTATTATTTGCTTGCCAAATGTAACCCTTTTGCGAGGAAATCTGTTTTCCTTACTAAATGTAACCTTTTGGCAAGAAAATATTTTGTCACCTTTTTTAGGATTCATTAAGTTTTTTATATGCAAGTCATTATTAATTATGTTCATGTATCTTTAATATCACGATGGTAAGGGATAATCAACTACATAGTTCAATATCATTAGCAAATTTAGTAAAATAAAAATTAGAAAAAAATAGTTTTCTCGCCAATCGCATTGAATTGATGAAATAAAAGATATGTTTCTCACGAATTATATGAATTCACTTTTACCCAACTAAAATTAATTGTTAACAATGTCCGTATGTTCAAATTGTACTAAAATTTATTGTTTGAATACAAACATTTTTAAGGACATGCTAAAAAAAAGTTCATCCTATAGTACTTATTGTCAACCAATCAGTGCAAATGATCAGTTGATCGAGAAAAGAGGTCCGGCCTCTCGCAAGCAACGCACTGTTGCTCGTTCTTCAACTAAATCCGAGTACAAGGATATTGCGGATGTGGCCACCGAATTAACTTGGGTTTAGTCACTCCTCTTCGAACTTGGTCTTTATATCTGCCACTCCATTACTGTGGTGTGATAATATTGGTGCAACATTTCTTACAACCAATCCCGTCTTCCATGCCCGCACAAAGCATGTCGAAATTGATTATCATTTTGTGTGTGACAAAGTTGCTCAGGGTGATTTAACTGTCCAATATATTAGCACCAAGGATCAAATTGCCGATATTTTTACAAAAGGACTTGCGTCTTCCCGCATTCAGACACTGCGTTTCAATTTGAAGGTCATGCCTCGACCATCAGCTTGCGGGGGATGTCAACCAATCAGTGCAAATCAGTTGATCAAGAAAAGAAGTCCTGATAATGTTAGCCATTTTAGTGGTTATATTTTATCATTTGCAATATCTTTTGTAAAGCTTATCACTTGTAACCGTATTTGTATATAAATACCCAAGGAATAGAACACTCTAGGTAACAGAGTGCATTTATCAATTCTATCGTATTGTTCTTTTGACTATTATAAATCCAAAAAAAGGATTGGACATAGGGATTATAAGTTTGTGGATGAAAGATGTGCTTTTCAGAAAAAGAATGCATGGGATATATGAATTGCTTTTCGTAGAGATAACTGATTATTAATTCATACAAAAAAAATTAATGAAAAGCTAAACAAAAGATAAAGTACTTAATAATTGCGAAATGTATTTTCAAAATATCACTAATCTATTTTCAAAATATATAAGGTTAACCCCATTTAAAAAGAAACATAACAAATTATTGTAATTGAGTTAAAATTGTTATGGACGCATATACACAGTAAGAACAGATTAACCCACCAAAAAAAAATCGTATTTGCAGAAATTTAAAGTGCTCAAACTAATTTAGGCACTACAAAAGGTTACTAAACTTAGAGAGAAAATAAAACGAAGAATAAAATAAATAAATTTAGAAAGGTATAAAGATTTATTAAAGATATATAACAAAATATTAAATTATAAAAAAATTCAATAAAAGCGAATAATGTTAATGATTTAAAAAACAAGTTTAAAGAAACACTACAAAGAGACTAAAATTAGAGAGGAAGGTTTAAAGAAACAAATTTAGAGAGGTGAAAGGATATACAAAAGGTTTATATATAAAAAAAGCAAAGGTTTGAACTGGAATGGAAATTGGTGTGATGGATGGAGTGAATGCCTCCATACAGGAGGCCACGGTTCGAATTCGCGTGGAAGCAAACGAGCTGGAGAACTATCTGTTTTTAGTTTCAATAGTTTTAGCGAGGAAATTTTTCCTCGCCTAAACTATAATTGGCGAGGAAAAAATTAGTCTAGCGAGGAAAAATTTCCTCGCCTATTTTGTAAACATTGCATTAGTCTAATGAGGAAAAACTATAGCGGGGAAAAATTCCTCGCTAATTGTATCATAATAAGTGAGGAAAAAAAATATTTCCTCTCAAATTCTTTCTGAGACAAGCTTTTTGTGAGGAAAATGGGCGAGAAAAAATTCCTCGCAAATACATTTTGCGAGAAAATCACCTGTTTTGGCGAGGAAACTATATCCTCTCTATAAGCCTTTCATGTTGTAGTGGAAAAGAAACCATTTGTTTTCCAAGAAGAATATCTAATCCATCCTTCCCTTTGGTAAGTTTAGCAAGAGAGTTTGTCAAATCATCAACTTGATTGACTAGAGATTCATCTTGAGGAATATTTTTCAAAACTTCCTTTTCCTTTTCCAATTCCAAAGAGACTTTCAAAGATTCATTTTTTCTTCCAATGTATCTTTTTCTTCAACTAAAACATTTATTTATTTTGAAAGTTCTTTGGCCATTTTCTTTAGAGATTTTTTTTTTTGAAACAACGTTTTCAAAATCAACTTTCAATTCTTTATAGGCAATAAGCAATTCATCAAAAGAATAGGATGAGTCGAGGTCTACCTTGTTTTCTTCAGTGGCCATGAAACACAAGTTAGCGACCTCTTGTTGCTCATCCTCCTCATCGGAGCTACTATCGGCGCTATTGTCCCATGCGGCCATCATAGCTTTCCTTTTGTCCTTCTTTGAATATTTCTTGGCGTATGGACATTCACTTTTGATGTGGCCGGGCTTCTTGCACTCATAGCAAATGATTGGATCCTTTTTGCTACTTTTTTCTTTGCCTCCATCTTTTCTTGGAAATCCTCTACCTTTGCGAGATGCTCTATTTTGAGGAGTTTCTTGAATGTCTTTGTGATGAGAGCCATTTCGTCGTCCTCGCTTTCATCACTTGAGTCATCTTTGATTTTGGACTTATGTGAGGTGTTTTTGAGAGCAAGATTTATGACATTCTCGTCTTTGTCATCTTTGAGGTTGATATGGATTTCTTCGGTCATGAGAGATCCCATGAGTTGATCCATTGTATATTTTGAGAAGTCTTTGGATTGAAGGATGATTGAAGTGGTAGTATCCCACTTTGATGGCATGGAGCGGAGCACCTTTCTTGTCATCTCGGATTGACTCTTGCCAAGAGCTTTCTAACCGTTAGAAATGCTAGCAAATCTAGCAAACGTTTGAGAAATGGACTCTTCCGGTTCATTTTAAACAGCTCATAACTATGCACAAGAATATCAATTTTAGACTCTTTAACTTGACTATCTCCTTCATAAGCCATTTTCAATTTATCCCATATTTCCTTAGTGGTTTCACATGCGGATACACAATCATATTCATTTGGAGTAATGGCACAAAAAAGAAGATTCATAGCTCTAAAGTTTTTTTTTC
>WJXA01000299.1:0-51027 GCA_014282245.1 Rhododendron simsii
AACATTAATTAAAATTTTTTTTCTTTAATAATATTATATAATTATTTTTAGTTTTTTAATTATATTTTTAGAATGAATTAATTTTTTGCATACTTGTTCAACTCAATGAGCTCCACGAAGTGAACGTTTTCGATCGTTGGAATGAGACCGGAGCAGAGCTCCCTCGGCCGGGACAGCACGCTATTGTCCCTTCAGGGACAGCAACCCCCCAACTCCGTATACAACTCCCCCTTGTGTTATAAGTACAAGGTTTGATTTGTTTTGAAATGTGAAAATGATGATGGTAACTATTAGTTCGCTTTATTTTATTTTTTATTTTTTTTCCCAATATTATATATGTTAGCGGGAGTTAGTGGAATGTTAGTATGTAAGTATATAGGGGTTCAAAGGCTATCCATAGCCCTAAACCCCAATAGCGCCTCATGTGGGGCTCGAACCTCTGCCACCACTGTCTGGAGTGGGTGAGAAAGCCAGTTGTGCTAGCCTAGCTTCTTTCATGTTTGCTTTGTTATAAGAGTAGTTTTGTAGGGCACGCAGGTGTATTGGATTTTGTTCCCAACGGCCTGTAGTTTTCAACCCTTGGTTGGAATTTTCATTCCTTTTCTCCATTAATAAAATGTTATTTTGCCGATCAAAATAAAATTTGTAAGGCAAGCTTTGATCATTAGTGTAGTAATATTTTTTTTATTTATGCGTTAGGGCTGCTTCATATTTAATGTTTATGAAGACAAATTCGTGTAACTATTAATCAAATTTCTTTCATTTTCAAGTCCGAAAATGAAAATAGAAACTACGAATTTCTCCTAACTATTAACAAAATTTGAATTATTTTGAAATCTGCAAATGATGACGGAAACTATCACTCCCGATTTTATTAACATTTTTCTTATTTACACATAGGGGTCGCTTCATTAACATATATGCAATCATTCATTATGTAATGTTTATGATGACAAATTCGTGTAACTATTAATCAAATTTCTTTTATTTTGAAGTTCGAAAATGATGATGGAAACTACGGATTCCTCCTAACCATTAACAAAATTTAATTTATTTTGAAATCCACAAATGATGATGAAAACTACCACTCATAATTTTATTAATATGTTTCTTATTTACGCGTAGGAGTCGCTTCATTTACATATATGTCATTCATTATTTAATGTTTACGAAGACAAATTCGTGTAACTATTAATCAAATATCTTTTATTTTGAAGTTCGAAAATGACAATGGAAACTACGGTTTCCTCCTGACTAGTGACTACTAACAAAATTTAATTTATTTTGAAATCTGCAAATGATGATGAAAATTACCACTCACGATTTTATTTTACTACAAGTGGTAATAAAATAAAAGTATCGAAATCACATCAAACTAAAAAACTATAAGCTCAACACCCAACAAATAACCACATGAAAAAGATAAACAATTCCAACAAAGACAAGTAACTCATATATGCAGGTGAAGGAATTTGAACTCCTGATCTCCTAATAAGATGCAACAGTCTTGAGACTAGTCCAGTGCGTTACTTTTCACAAAGGAATCCACAAACGGCATATTTTTTTGCTTTAAAGAGTTTAAATTCACTAGAATGCTCCAAACTGGAAATAGTCTCAAGATATAACGGTCATGCCGGGCAGCCGGCCATGGAGAGTCAAATATCCGCTTCACATCCAGCCTGTCATGAGGCAATAGACAAGGACTGATATTCGTGTTGACAAAAGCATAGTTGACTTTTGGCTGTTCACAATATATAGGAATCCACATACCCAAACATGCCGTGGCATTTCTCTCTTATTTTCAACTATCATCCACACTTCATTGGCTTTTTCAGATTTACATTTTGCGAATTTGGTCTCGTTTCTCTGTTTTCATTCTCCGGAAAATCTCGCATTAATTAGAGATCGAGGTACGTAATTGATCATGTTCCCTCTGGCTGCTCTTTCTTAATTTCTGCGTGTTCAGTTTTGTATAGTCCTATATCATTACCCTGCATGATATCTTTCCTTTGCAGTTTTCACGTCAGGCAACCATTGCCTCTTTCAGTTACATTTCATGTACTGCTGTGATTATTTATTAGGGTTCTTTTATTCCATTGGATTGGAGGAAAAATAAATTAATGAATAGCTTCTTTTTTAGTGAACTGTGGGTGTTTTAGTGTTTAGGCTGACATACGTGTACCTCAACTCGTCTAAAGGCCCCTTGGCCTCGGACTAATCCTAGGGTTTACCAAGAGGTGATTACATATGGAATTTGTGTCCTGTATGAATTGACCCAGAAGAATTGATAGCAGCTAAAAAATTTTGAACCTTAGAGTTACAAGGAGTACCTCAGCCCCGACCCTTGACCAGCCCAAGTTCTTACTGAGATCATCCATAAGCTCGAAGATATTGTGTCAATTTCTCCAAGCTATAACTTGGGGGCACATGGGACTTGTGGGTTGTTGCAGGTACATAAAAAAGAGTACTGGTATAGGTACTTATGCATTGTACATATCATGTACAAATAGATTTTGTGGAGTCCACCTAGGTCTTACAAAAATGATCTGTGCAGTCCATTATTTTTTGAATATTTTTTTATGGAACCGTGTAAAAAATCATCTGAATTCGATATCGGTAAGGATTTTTTCGAAATTTGTGGAGACAAAACTAAGCAGTTAAGTAATTTCATCCTTACAAATTGCCTATATCTTTCAATTTGCAATGTTTTTTATGATTTTGAAAACTTTGTTTTATAAAAGTAATTGAGAACTATAAAAAAAAAAAGATCCATATTTCATATTTTTGAGATCCATTTTGAAAGATATAACCAATCGAAACACATTTAGTTAAACTCAAAGTTTTAAAGTTAATTTTGGAAATCTTACGCATTGATTTTGAATCCTTATAATTTTGGATTCCCCTTAGAAGAAACTTAAATTGGGATGAAGAGAGCATGAAAATATGGGAATCAAACCAATACTTTTTTAGAGCAAGATGAGCAAAAACATGATCCCATATCCTCCAAACTCGAAATCCAACAACAAAAGTACTAATGAACGAAAGTGCGGAATCTGCTTTGACACAAGAAAATAAATAAAACGTAAATGTCCTAAGCTCTAAACAAAAGGTTCCGACAATGCCACATAATCCATTACAATGCTCTGTGAACTAACCTAAAAAATGTGAAACAAATTCGTCAGCTGAAAACTCAGTGAGTAGTTAAACATACTAGGGTAAAGAATACAACGCGGCATACTTTTAAACAAAAGATAACAGAGGGTTCCAAAGAAATGGTTTCAAATAATAAAGGTTGATGGTTCAACGAATCATATCAATGAACTAAATAACGAACAACAAAGTCAATGGCTCAACGAATAGTATTAATGAGATAAATAAACTGATTAACGAATTACAAGAACAACAGTTGAATCACACTCATTTGCACTTTATACCAAACAGTCTGCCAAATAATATTCAGAACGTCAAACAACAACAATACGGAAATCCAAACCAAAGTGGAAATCATAATTATCAATTTACAATTACAAACTGCTAAAACACATCGTACTTAGAGTCACCACAAGATAGTGCCTTAAGACTTTTTCCTAAGGCGATCCGAAATAGGGTCACAAGGAAACGTTTTTTTTTTTTTTTTTTAGCAGCCATAGTCACCATGATATTTTAGGGGTTCTCTTGGACTTTCACAAATATAAACATGGCCCCAAACACACAAAATAATAATAATAATAATAGCGAAATAGAGTCACCTGCACTAGGAATATTTTCCGTGCTGTTGTATAGTCATAATAATATAATGGAGTCAAACGATCGATGAGTTGAAAAAAAGAAAAGAAAAACTGATCGACGATAGTAAAAATAAGGACAATCAATTATAAATTTTACTAATGAACCTTGTATGCCAAAAGGTATGTCAATCGTCAATAAAAATGAGAGTAACAAAAAAGAATAATACTTACCGAATCATTATAGATAAGCGAACTGTCAAAAATAAATAGGCTCAAGAGAATTCCAAAAGAAGGGATCACGTGTTTAACCACTAACCTTGGATCCAAAAAATGATATCACGTTTGCATCAATTTTTTGTGAATTATGAACAAATAAAACTAACAGACAAACAACCTTTTTCATTTGTTAATTTTAAGTCAAATTTTTATGGATTAGTTTTCGTCCGATGAGGAGAATCGGAAAAGTAAAAATGTATTATACAAACTCAAAATTTATTGAAAAAAATAACATGTTAAGAAGACAGTTTTTTTGAATAATTCACAAAAATTTGATGCGAAACTCACAAATGCAATATTTTTTTCATAAAGATAATAAAATTAGCCAAGTGGTTTATGTAGGCAAAATCAATCACAGATTTAGCTTATTATGTTTTTCAGATTATATTTTTTCGTATTTGTTAGTTTTTGCATTATTATTTATGGATTATTGGTTTTTTTCGAGGAGAAGAATCAAAAAAGTAAAAAATTATGTACAATTTCTAAAGTTATACAAAGAGGTTGAGCTTGATATGTGTTACTTCCAGCCTTTGCAGGCATCGAGTTCTCCGACACCGTCCCTCGAGCCCCTCATGTGGAAACCCATTTTGTGTAACCCCATCTTGCACGCAGAGACACAAAAATCCAAACATAGACAAGTAGAGTGCAAGGAAAATGATCGAACACAAATTGAGATAATTACTCTAAAAGCTTAAGCTGTTAGGAAAGGGGCTAAACAATGCATATGAAACTCTCCAACACTTAAAGAGTCTAATGCAAGTTGTTCTCCAGGTACTATGACTCCATTAGCAAATTAGCAATCCACAAACCCAAGGCCTGAACATCCAGTTCAACATTTCAGTCATTAATGTAATGATATGGTTAGCAAAGAATCTTGCGAGAGATAATTTATGCTTAGTTATTAGTGAAACCATCTAAAAGCTCATGTACCAAGGGGTCAGCAACAAGAGAGAATTCGAGCAGCAAAGGTTAAAAAGGAAAAAACACAATGCATATGGTGATGATGACAGCCTGGATGACAGATCGAACAATTTCTAAACAAATTTTTCTTAAATCTCCAGCAGCTTTACAGCCGGTAAGGACAGACAAAACCCATTTTCGCACAATGAAAACTGATCGAGCTGAATGAGCATTAAGGAGAATCCACCTTATTAGCTGACCTAACTTGTTAGATGTGTGTTTTTAACTGTAAACTGCATTAGGGCAAAGTATCCATATTGGCTATTGCAGATACAAGGAAAGAACAACGACCATTAGTAAAGCGCTAGTGTATCACGTTGGGTGACCCACCTAATGCAAACGTTCTTAGGTCTTAATTGATAGATTCATTCATAGATAAAAGTCAAAATCGTGGGTACATCTTCAGCAATTCACAGGCAACAAAAGCAATGAGGACAAAATTTCATGATCTAAGAAAGCCATCCAAAAGATATAGGGCTAAAAAACTTGATCAATACCTGACCCCACCCACTATCAAGTCCAGAGAATTCCACATTTGAACAAGTGCTGCATTCCCAGGTCAAAGTGACAAGCTTCTTTTTGAGGCTTATAAGCTTTAAACCGTAAGATACATCAGATGCCAAGATTTGCATACATCAGTTAAATATAAATGCCCATACAACGACAAATCCTTCTAACCAAAAGAAATGGTAGGCTAAGCCGCCAAGGGAAGAGCTAACTCACGAATATCAGGAGTGGCACTTTTTATGGCATCCTGTTCTGGAAAGCATAAGCACTCACTCTTCAAGGAAAACAAAAAAAACTGAGTTACTTCACTCAAGGCTGCATACATGCCCTTAGTTCTTCTAATTCGTAGTAATAATGATTTAATCAGAAACAATTGCCCTCACAAAATTGGCATTAGAATAAAGATTGATACAGATTTAACAACCTTTGCATTTGCGAAATGAATAAAATTATGAGTTAATTACCTTGGCTTCCCAAAAGTAAACATCGGTGTGGCAGAGAGAGTTGAAGAGGATCTTCACACGAACCTCCATCTTCTGCGGTGGTGCCACCTCCACTTCTTTGATCACCAGTGGCTTCCCTGCTTCCCATGCCACAGAAGCTGCAAACCAGAAATGACAGAAGACTGGCATTATCAAAGAACACATTATGCTGTGTTTGGATCGTGGAGGGACTCATCAATTTTGCTTCTTTACTTCATTTTCCATTAACCTCCCAAAAATTCCTTATCCTAAGTAATCCTTTCACCAGATTAGTAATTTCCCTTCTTTTTTTACACCAAATTAAAGAACTCATTAAATACTTTAATTTGGTGCAAAGAAATTATGAAGCCAAAAATATTGAGAGACATTACAATCACCCAAAAATATAAGTGCTGGAAGTACTCTTGCGGAATTCAAAAGAACATAACTCCACCCAAACTCAAACAGAAAACCCTAATAAGCCGCACAACATGGGAACTTCAATTCAAGAACTCAATCAATGACAGCCACACAACCAAACCAAACTCTACAAAACACCATTCAAGCAATAAAATACGCAAGACACTATCCAACACTAATCGAATAAGTCAAACAAGCTGAGCAGAAGAAAAATGAAGCCAAAAAAAAAAAAGGAACTTAAAGAAAGGGAAAAATCCATCCTTGCGCGACCAGTCACAGTTATCGACAACACTGGAGAGGAAGAAGAGAATAGAACGTGCAACAGCCAATCGGAATTTCGACTGCCGAGAAAACCCCAACAGCTCTTGGTCTCCTCTTGAACCATCTAAGCTTTAAGAGACAGAGAGAAACCAAAGATCTACACGCGTGCACAACGTTCATCGTCTTCTCCCTCTCTCCCTCTCTCTCTCTCTAAACGTGTTCAGCCTCCGCATAATGTGTGTTATACAGCATCCGAAATGTAATAATCAAAACTTGAAAAGTGAATAAGGCTATGTTTGGAACTTACGGAAAGGAAAAGAAAGGAAAGGAAAATAAAAGGGAAGGAAAATGAGAGGAAAATAGGAGAGTAAATTTACTATTCACTACATTCAAAATCTTTATTTTTTCTCTCTTTCTCTACAACCAAACAATAGAAGGAAAAATTCTTTAATTTTCCTTTCCTTTCCTTTCTCTTCTCTTGGTTCCAAACAGAGCCTAAAATTTGCCAGGTAAGGTTTTGATTATTCATTTAGAGGATTGCTAAAATTAGTAATGTGAAATTTTACGTTGTTATTTTTGATTTTTTAAATGCCCAAATTAGATTATTTGTAGGAAAGTTGTTAATTTTGATTATTACAATGTGAGCACTTTTTTAAACACGCATTATTAACTTTAGCAATTTTTTGATTTTGATTATTACATTGTGATGCTCTAGCAAAGGAGACGTGGCCATTTGTGTCCCTCATGTGACAATAGGGCGTGAAATTACAATTAAGGACAGCCAGCTAAGAAGAGAGTCTCAGCGATTGAGGGACAAATGTGTTTCAAATTGGAAAAAATGCCAACCCATCCAATTTGGCTTCAATTCTCTTTTTTTTTTTTGAATCGAAACCCATTTCATTAACAACCAAAATAGGCTAAAAATAGCGAATCCATCCTAGAACAGAGATAGGGAACTTACGACAAACCATCACCGAAAGAAAATACTAAGCACAGGTGACCCAGGGGCAGTGATAAAATCGCAAAACTAGTGACTAGACCTGTGCACGACTCACCGCCACAAAGGGTCGGGACACGAGGGACCAGCCATCTAACCACTAGCCGCCCCGGCTTGATACAAGAACCCTATCAGAGATAAACTATACAAGCCGATGGAAACAGGAGTAATAAACAAACAAGAGAGACAAACACGACCACCATGGATGAAATCCACAAGCACGCCGGCCACCTCCAACCGAGAGGAACCACCCGGAACCGACTGGATCTTGAACTGAAGGGATGGAGAAACATTTCCGGCAAGCCTACGCTGGCACGACAGGCTCCGGACACGGAGATCGAAGCAGGAATCCCGGGCAGGATCGCCGGCCACACGGCGCCGATGGCCGAGAAAACTCCCTTGCGATTACTCCCTCTGCTGATGACGAAACATGGCCAAGGGCCACGCCCCGGAACCTTATTGAGTCACCACTAACACCCACTCCATGTCTCAGCACCACCAAGCAACCGAATTAAGCACCGAACACCGATTCCATCCAGCCACTGCACAGCACCACTTCAGCAAAACAAGATACAGCAGCAAACAACACAAAACCTTATTTACCTACCAACACCACCCACCGGATTAGGGGAAACCCAACCGGTATGAATCCAGACTGGGGAAACCAGCCGAAGAAAATCAGAAAAACTAGCAGAAAAAACGGAAAAGAAAACCTCCAAAATTCACCACACCGACCGCCCACAACCGCCGCTCCACCACCGCCACCCGCCGGTCACTACTACCAGATCAGGGGGCCGAGGATGCGCCGGAAAAGAAAGAGACCACAAGCCTCCGGCCTGGGACTCATCTACTGGAGCACACTCCAGACCCAACCCAAACAGAGAGGGTCCGAATACAGGAAAACAGAGAGGAGAAGAGAAGGGGGAGAAGGAGAGGAGAGAGATGGGGGGGGGGGGGGGGGGGGGGGGGGGGGGGGGGTGGAGAGCGGAGGGGAAAGAAGGAGGCGGAGCCCCCTCCCCCGGCCAAAACAACATTTGGGTTTTTTGGTTCTCTGGATAAGAGAGAGAGAGAGAGAGAGAGAGAGTTACTGACTTCAATTCTCTTAATACATAAAGGTTTAGATATATACCAACTAAAGTGGAATTGACTGTTGACTCCAAAGGAATCCACAGACCCAAATATCTCATCACATACTTCATTGGCTGTTTCAGATTTACATTTGGGAACTGGGTTTCACGTTTCTCTGTTTCCGTTCTATGGACAATCTCTCATTATATAGGTAATTGATCGATCATCTTCCCCCCTCTGCTCTTTCTTAATTTCTGTCGTGTATAGTCTTGTTATAGCTAAACTTCATTACCCTGCATACATGTCTTTCTTTTCTATTTTCACCATGAGCAATCATAGCCTCTTTCAAGTAAGATTTCATGTATTGCTGTGACCCCTGATTAGGGCTTCTTTTTTTACTGAGGGCGGAACTAAACCCAGGCTGTCTTGGGCTACAGCCTACGTGCAGTCTCATAAAAATTTTAATTATGTTTGAACTGATGCGAAAATCTTATTTTTCTAATTATATTATTCTAAGGGTTATAATTAAATTTTATCACTAGGCTATGATAATCAATTATCTGCTCTTTATTTGGCCAAGATCCTACAAAACGGATACTTGATTTTAAGAGCCCTAGAGGCGAATATTAATTATGACATTTTAGAATAATATGATCAAAAAGTAACAAACGAATTGAAAATTGAAAGCACTTAATTTTTTTAGACTTTTTATATATTAAAAATATGATTAAAAAATTAAGTGCTATAATTTTCAATTTTTTTGCACAAATGCAAAGGTTTTATTTTTTAAATCATTTTATTCTAAAGGGCTATAATTATTTTGTCTCTAGGGCTCTCTTAATCAAGTGTATGCTCTATAGAGTCCCAAATAAAGAGCATATGCTTGATTATGAGAGCCTTAGAAATAAAAATTAATTACAACCCTTTAGGATAAAATGATCATAAAAATAAAGGCAATACCGATTAAAGCTAGAGGTGTCAAACGTGCGTGTTGTGCCGTGCCGTGCCATTCAACTTCCGTGTCAACCGTGTTTTGTGCCGTGCCGTTCCGTGCCCGTTTTACTTAAATCATGTCGTGCCGTATCGTGCCATAGCCAATCGTACCGTGTCGTGCCGTGCCCATTTACATGAATAGTGTCGTGTCGTGCTGTGCCATTTTTCAATCGTGTCGTGCTGGGCCGGGCCCATTTACTTAAATCGTGTCGTGCTGTGCCGGCCCATTTTTTAATCGTGTCTTGTCGTGCCATTTTTCAATCGGGCCGGGCCGGGTCATTTACTTAAATTGTGTCGTGCCATGTTGGCCCTTTTTTTTAATCGTGTCGTGCCGTGTCAGCCCGTTTGCTTGAGGGCCGCCTAAGCTATTTTTAAAAAATCGGAACCATCTAACTTTTATGTGGGAGAGATTAGATCATTTATGCCAATAATCAAGTAAAATGCTTATCGCTACATACTTGATCGGACATAAAAAAAATTCAATCAAATAATGAATTAGTATGCCGATGAAAGAGCTTTCAAAATCCGATGCACGAAATAATTGGAACCCATGATTAGAACACTAAGCACAATAAAATGAATGCATTGAATAGTATCGATCGTCATGATTGCGTTACGATTGTGTGGCTACTGCTTGATGGTCTCGTTTTTGTATAATAGGAATATACTAATTTTTTAAATCTATAACACAAGTTAATTGGTGGAATAGTGGTTTGATTGTTTATAATAGAACCTAGGGACTCGGGTTCAAGTCTCAATGTAGCCAATCCCTTTTTGGTTTTTTTTTTCCCCTTATTTCTATAATGTTTTTTTTTCTTATTTTAGTTTTTTTTCCTCTTATTTCTACCGTGTTGTGCCAGTGCCCGGCTAAACTGTGTCGTGCTGTGCCGTGCCAGGCCAACTTCCATGTCGTGCCCGCCCACATCCGTGCCCCGTGCCAGTCCACGTGCCCACTAAAACCGTGCCGTGTCGTGCCGTGCCCGGCCAAGACCGTGCCCGTGTCCGTCCACGTGCTCACTAAGACCGTGCCGTGTCGTGCTGTGCTAGGGCATGACCGTGCCCGTACCCGTGCCGTGCCACATTTAACCGTGTCGTGCCGTGCCGACCCGGCCCGTTTGACACCCGTAATTAAAGCCTAGGTGCAACCGCTGCTAGCGGTTAGAGAGAAAGGGAAGGTAAACAAAGTGAATCGCAATCAAGACACAGCAATTGCTACTGAGAGGGAAATAGATACCAATACTTATACTTCGTACAGGGGAGGAAGTGAAACGAATCCAGCTACACGTAGCTAACCAGTATTCAAGAAAGCTAACCGGTATTCAAAGCATTGAATACATACATAAGATATTCGTATTGGTTCAAATGGATTGAAAATTAGAGCACTTGATTTTTTTGAGATTGTTTAATAATATAAGAGAAACTAGGAGAGAGAAGTGAAAAATAATATAAAAGGAATTGCTGATGAACGTCATTCGATATATTTACCGAAGTATTGCAGCGAAATGTATTTTACCTAAACTGCTGCACATGGGTTTTCTCGGTTTTAGATAGCTATAATAGATAATATTCCCTTTTGTAACTCTGTTGTACGTGCTCTAATGGAACAACAAAATAAAGAGGGAGGAAATTATTTTTTTGCCGTTCTTCAAACTCTTTTGCACTTTTCTTTTGTTTATTTTTTAACATTTTTATATTTATGAACGAGTTTTCGTTTTTTTGGTTTGTACATATAAATTTTGGATAGCCCAAGGTAGAATAAATTCCTGGTTCCGCCCTTAAGTTCGTGCACTGGAAATTAATCCTAGGGTTTAACAAGGGGCGATTAGATATGGCACTTTTGTCCCATATGAACTGACTCAAAAGAGTTAATAGCACCTAAGAAATTTTGAACCTTAGATTTACAATGAGTACCCTAGTCCCAAACCCAATTCAAGTTTTGTTGCTTAGGGTACCATATTCCGAAAAACAAGATCTTCGCTAGTTTGGAGGAAATTTATTTTTACTTAAATAATGCCTTGTTCTCTTTGGAATTTTAAAATAAAATTTCAAAAAATTCCTCCTAGATTCTCCCTACTTTCATTTCTCTCTCTCTATCTCTCTCCACTCATTACCCCTGTTATTTTTCAAAAAAAAATTCAAATTCCAATCCAAACAAAGCATAAAGCATTCTAAATGCAGGTTGATGATGGATTTTTAGTCAGAACATGATCATATTTGTAGCTTCTAGGTTCTATATGTTTTTCGCCATTGATTTTTGTGAATATCAGACCATCTAACCAAATAATTAGGAGTTAAATTGTTCATGGCTTTTTTCTTGTTCAAAAGAATGAATATATATATATATAATTCGTAGAGACAAATATTACACCTATCATATAACATGAGTGAAGAGTAGTTCCAACCACAACTTTTGGCTGTTCCCCTACTGATCTTCCAGCACAATCTTTTAAGGTAAGTTGTCATTTTATTCAATCAGTAATATAGGATTACGATTGTTAGCCTTGTGTAACCTGATTCTGTTTTGGTTTGTCGCTTTGTTGACTATGACGAGACTAGTGTGAGCTATGAAAGTACCCAATTACCCAATTGGGAACCACGTTTTTTAGGTTTGTGTTTTTGCTCGATTGATACTTCATGCATGTGTGTGTATGAAAATCCATACAGTATCAGCCAAGAAAGTATATCAACTATATATGAAACTAATCAATTCTGTTGTATTAAGCAGGAAAATAGTTGTGATGGCACTAGTTGCAGTAAGTTCTGCTATCAATAGTACTTTGGTGCCGTTGTTGTCAGGTGAAGTGAAATTGTTGTGGAATATCCACGCCGAAGTTGCCAGTGTCAAGGCTGAATTAGAAAGCATAAGGTCATTCCTAAAAGATGCAGAATCAAGTCCAAAATTGGAAAATGAAAGGGCAAAAAATTGGGTGAAACAGGTAAGGGGATTGGCTTTCCAAATCGAGGACGTTATGGACGAATACGTACTTCACCTGTCAGAAAACAAGAAACGGCGTGGTTTCATCGGTTTCCTTCACAAACTCACTCGCTCAATCACTAAACTAAGGCCACAACATGATATCGCCTCTCAAATTCAAGTTATCAAACAGACTATTCGTGAGATAAAGGAAAGGGCTGAGAGGTATGGTTTTAGTTCCTTGGAACATGGGTCAACCAGTAAAATAGAAGAGAAAGTATTTGATGACCCTCGTGTTGCATCTCTTTTCATTGAGGAAGATGAAGTTGTGGGCATTGAGTCCACCCGGGAGGAACTGATCCACAGGCTGATAATCGGAGAGTCAAATCGAACGGTCACTTCACTTGTAGGTATGGGAGGATGTGGCAAGACCACTCTTGCCAAGAAAGTTTTTGACGACCGAAAAGTGATTGAACACTTTGATTGCCAGGCTTGGTTACCGGTCTCTCAATCATACAAGATAGATGACATCTTTAGAAGAATGATGAAGCAGCTATGTGAGACAAGAAAGGAGTGTGCACCTGAGGGAATTGACACAATGGACCCAAATTCTCTCATTCATATTTTGAGAGAATATTTACTTAAGAAGAGGTATTTAATTGTGTTCGATGACGTGTGGAGTGCAGACTTTTGGAGAATAGTAAATATTGCTTTACCGAATAACAAAAAAGGAAGTCAAATAATTTTCACTACACGCAGTGCAGATGTTGCTTCTTTTTGCAAGGGATCCTCATCGGATCAAGTCTGTAAGCTGGCACCCTTAGTTGAGGAGGAAGCTTGGAAGCTCTTTTGCATGAAAACGTTCAAACGAGAATCAGGTAGCAGTTGTCCTCCCGAGTTGGAGAGAGTATCCCGTGCCATTGTTAGAAAGTGTGAGGGATTACCACTTGCTATTGTGACGATAGGAGCTCTATTGTCCACTAAAAGTAAAGATGTATCTGAATGGCAAAGATTCTATAATAGCCTTGGATCCGAGTTAGAAAGGAATCCCCATCTCGCAAACATCACAAAAATTGTTCTCCTTAGTTACCATGATTTGCCTTACTACCTCAAACCATGTTTCTTGTACTTTAGCATAATACCTGAGGACTATCAAATCACCCGCGAACGACTAATTCGACTGTGGATAGCTGAGGGGTTCATCGAAGGACAGAAAGGAAAAACGTTGGAAGAAGTCGCAGAAGAACACTTGACTGAGCTTGTTCACAGAAGTTTGGTTCAAGTTTCGTGGAGAAATTTTGATGGTAGGATTAAAAGATGTCAAGTCCATGACGTAGTCCATGAGATCATCCTCGCAAAATGTGAGGAGTTGAGTTTTTGCCATGTTTTGAGAGAAGCAGATCCAAGTTTGAATGATGAAACTCGCCGATGGTCAATGCAGATGCGAAACATAATGAATAAGGATTTGGAAACCATGAGTAGTACCAATTCAAGAATTCGCTCTATTTTTGTTTTCTCGGGGTGGGAGTTGCCAAAGGTACAGTTATTGGGTACTCTAGCTGAGAATTTGAAGCTTTTGAAAGTACTAGATCTTCAAGATGCTCCTCTTGATGAGCTTCATGAAGACGTGGGAAATCTTCTTCATTTGCGATACCTAAGCATCAAGCGCACAAGAGTGAAGATAATTCCAAAGTCCATTGGAAATCTACACAACCTACAAACTTTGAATTTGGCATTCTCACAAGTGCATGTGATACAAATTGGGATCTTGAGTAGACTTTGCAAGTTGCGGCATCTTAGCGGAAGAGCATTGATGATACAAGGAGGGATTGGGCATTTAGAAGAGTTGCAAACATTGCGGGGCTTAAAGGCAAATGAAGATTTTATCAAAGAGCTAGATAATTTGAGGCAATTGAGGAAATTGTCTATTTGGTTCCTGAAAAGAGAACAAGGGAACGCTCTCTGTACCGCCGTCCAAAAGATGAAGCACCTTCAAACTTTACGGGTTTGGGCTGTAAACGGCAAAGAGATACTGGATTTGCATTCTCTTTCTTCTCCCCCTGAATTTCTTCGGGATCTCTGTTTGCGTGGACGTTTAGAAACGTTGCCAAACTGGATATCGAAAATCGATAATCTAGTTTCCCTAACTCTATATTTTTCAGGGTTGTCTGGTGCTCATGCAATAAAAGCTCTTCAAGCATTACCTAATTTGCTAGAACTTTGTTTCTGCAACGCATATGATGGAGAACAATTGTATTTCAGCGTCGGAGGGTTTCCGAAGCTTATGTCGCTATACCTCGAAGAAATGAAGGGATTGAATTCAATTATTATAGAGGAAGGAGGATTGTCCGTTCTTAAGCAACTTCAAATTGTTGATTGCCCACAATTGAAGGAGGTACCCTCCGGTATCCTCAGCCTCAAGGAACTCAAATCTCTTTTCTTTGGGTTAATGCCAACAGAGTTCTTAGACAGAATGCAACCCGGCAAAGGCCAAGAGTATAGGGTTATTGAGCATATACCCACTGTCAGGTTCTTCCGGAAGAATGGAGGAGGGTTATTTGAACAGTATACTCCTTGGGAATACCAAGATGCGAGGGAAAGCCAGAGGCTGAATGATGAACCATTAGAGGGTTTGGGCTGTAAACGACAAAGAGCTGCTGGATTTGCATTCTCTTTCTTCTCCCCCCGAATCTTTTCGGGATCTCTACTTGCATGGACGTTGAATCATCACCATTAGAGGGTGGGGGAGTTGAATAATGTTCTGAACAATCTCGCAACAATTAAAGGTTTGTCCCAGTTTGATTCCAAGTTCTGATTTATTGCGTATCTCATCAAAATTGGCCCCATTCTTCTTAAATTTTTGTTTTGGCATATTTGTTCTTCTATTCTAAATCATTTTTATATTTATGTTATATTTCTGCATTAATCATTTGTCTTAACAAGAGAAGACTAGAAAGTAAATAATTATGAGCAAAATCGAAAAAAATTCACTAAAGACGAAAAAAATCAAAATGACTGGTATTTTTTTGATTTTAGTGTCATCTCGTATAAACATTTTTCATCTTTAGTCCACATTTATATACTTATTTGATCTATGTTATCGACACAAATGACAAAAAGCTAAACAGAAAATTTAAAAATTTTAAAAAAATGTAAAAAGTTACCGGACCTAATATTTAGAGAGAGCTCACTACTCTCAGATGATAGGGTAGTCTCAAGTCTGGGTACAAACCTCACAGGTGTGGGCAAATCTATGGGACCCAGCTTAGGAAGTACAGCAAACAAAATTGAGGCATCTACAACGTATAGATCAACTAGTGGATGTCCGTGGTTAAAGGCACATTTAAATGAAATACAGTTCCAATTTAAATAAGTTGTTTGCTCTATTCGTCCAATATAACCTACTTGCTATCTACCTCACTTTAAAAAGCTCATGCCGAAGTAGAGAAAAGAAATAAAAAATGTAATAATTTACAGGGTAATTATCTACCCTCTTAAAATAACAACTTAAAATGGAAAAAATCAAAAGGTAATAAATTGGAAAGTGTGTATATTAGTTTTGTCTTGTATAATCGTCGTTGACCATATTCTTTTGGGCTCGCAAAATCTCTGGACACGATTTTCAATAATTTTTTTTTATTTATCTCTTTCTACTCAATCATTACCTTTAAAAATCTCCCTCAAAACCCCCTAACAATTTGCCTTTGACTTGTTAGGTGGCTAGGTAAATTACTATGCATGGAACTAGTAATGAATATTGGAGGGTTACGTGTAGCTTGGGTGTGTGCGTTGCGGGTAGCTGATGGCTTAGCGTCCCTAGGTTCGGTTTGAAGGAGGTTAAAAATAGGAGCGCGCGGCATGACTGATGGTAACCGTGGTGTTGCTGTTGTATAGACATTTATCAACAACTATCTTTAGATTAATCTGTTTTGGTAATTTCAGGAGACAAACTTTTCCACTTTTTTTCAGTTCTTTTCTTTGCTTAAATGTTTGCTCATTGTCGAATGTTTCACACCAGTACTTCAAGTTCTGGATCTCGTAATGTCGTACTAGCTAGTAGTTTAAATTTAACACTTGGTGAGTAGTGATATGTGTTGAGTTTGGATTTTTGTATTCTCAGGTGTTATTGCCGACACACGAAGTGGAGGAAACTCATGTTCAGGACGATAAATAAGTCCAAGTATTTCAAAGTACCATTCACATTCCTGACGAATACATTTCGATTGCTGTTGGTTTTCATTTCCTTTGTTATGTGACATGAATAAGAGTACCTCTGCCCCACTCTGATTTTGGTGCTGTCTTTTGTTTGTTGTTGTACCAAGGCAACATATCATATGTCCGTATTATAGTTTTGGTTACGCCGTTACGGTATGTCTATATTATTGAGTAGATTATGACAAGAACATGTTACTAAGTGAAATGTGGAAATAAATACTAGAAAAAGGATCATCCACCCCTTGTTACATATCATTTGATAGAACTATCCTCTCGGAAGAAAATACTCAATAGTTCTGTGATTGTGTGTTGGCGGAAGATGTTGGAACTTCGCAAAATTGGGCTGCCTAATAAAATTTTCGGTTGCACCCCTCTTGTGTCCCCTCGATTGCATGGGTCCTGAACTGTTGCAACCTAAATTATTGGGTCTTACCTCTGCTACCATTGATAACCTCAAACTAATAGATTACAGAGAAGGAGACGGGGCAGAAGATGAAGATCTAGATCCCAAAAGCTTAACAAACGATCTAAACGTACTCTAGAAACACACTTACACACAGTGCCGTGTGTATGGAGCCCTCCGCCTTTGTAAGCCTATGTAAGTGTGCGGGCTTACCAAAACATAAATCGATCCAACGAGGTAGAAAGAAATAGAGGGAGAGTATGTAACTAAGAAGTTTAAAAGCTGCAACATCAGCGAAAACTTAATTACTGAATTTGGAGGACAGTAAAGCGAACAAACTCTGTGGATGATTATGTGCCCTAACAAATATCGTCACAACTCATTCCCCAAGCTTCTTTGTTACATGCCAGTCGACGGGATATAACTGATCCATCACGTACGCCCTGACTTGCAGGATGATACAATTCGAGTTAAGAATTTTGTTCGCCTGGCATGCCCATCATAGAATGCTTTGGCGGCTCCATCCGATTCAAATGCCATACTCTTATATGGATCTTGATATGTTCCAACCTCAAGTAAATCAAACTCTCCCACTTAATTTTTTGAGGTGATAATTAAGCTTGTCCTCTACAGTTGTCTCCATATACACTACAAGAAGTCATTATAATCTTATGCACCGGAAATCACATCTTCTATTCAAAAGCAATTTGGAGATCCAAATATCTAAAAAGTACGATGAGTCCTTTCTCGATTCTCTCATAAAATGCAAAAAATGAGAATAAATTATAAAATCTCTCTCCAATATGTCACATTCATTCTCCATTTTGGACTTCTAGAGATGAGTTGGAGATACTCTGACAAATGATGAAGGTGACCTCATTTTCATCACCCACAGAGTAACCTTTTCATAGACAACAAAAAGCTAGCACCTAACAATTCTATGGACACAAACAATCAATCACACTATCGGCCACATAATCAATGGACTGAATTTCACAATTTGTGACGGTAAATACAATCGTGATCATCTGTGATCTGTGAAGTTTCTGTGACCGATTTCTCCATCTGAAGAATTTACAAATGAACCTAATCGTAATTCAAAAACCCGTTGGAAAAGATATTATATAAAATAAATGACCATTAGAGATTTTCAAAATAAAGAAGTCGTTGTTTTGGTTTTGTAAAATTTTCTTGTTTTCTTCGAATGCTTGTTTTCCTTTTTGTGAGCTTTGTCCCACATTGGTTAGTTGAGAGACGTTGGAGTGGTATATATTAGGAAACACTCCTAATATGAATAAACAATGATCTAGTGTGATGCAGCCCTATTGTGCTTCGCACCATACCGGCAAAGCCGGTATTCACTCACGCACGCGTGGCGTAGGCTGTGGTGCATTGTGGCGGTAAGGTGGCTCTGACGTGGATGCCGCATGTCGCACACGTGGCAGGTGAATCACACAGAACAGTTCTGATCGGGTGCAACTCGAGCCTACGGGTGCGTTGGTTCATAGAGTTCCGATCTCAGCCGTCGGTCGCGAATGGGCACGATCCAACGGATTGGATCAAATCCGATTGGGTGTGAATGAAATAGTACACCAGTTCGGTGTGACTGGTCAATTGAGACCATAGGATCTGATCCAACGGTCAGATTGGATCGGGTGCGTACCCATTCTCAATGGGTGTGTAGTGGCCTATAAATAGACCACTACTTGTCAAAATCCATACACACACAGGTTATGTTTGGTTAGGAGTTTAGTTTAGTTTAGTTTTGGTAGTTGGTGGAGAGAGAAATAGAGTAATGATTGAAAATGGGGTAATGATTGGAGAGAGATAGAGAGAGATGAGAAAGTAATAATTGAAAAAATAGGGTAATGATTAGGGAAAGAAGTAAGGTAATGATTGGTTTTCAAAATTAAAACTAAACAGAAAAGGCAACTGAACAAAGCCATAATAATCCGAATTTCTCCCACATCTCTCTCTATATTTTCTAGCATTCATTCTGTGTTCCGTTTTGCTGCAGAAAATAGAACACAGTGATTCTCGGTTCTTATATTCATTCAAGCAGGTATTCTGTCCATTTCGTTAGTGCAAACGAAAACAGAAAGAATTTCGAGTTCGGGTTTCGATTTATCTTGAAGGCAGATTTGCTGTAACTCTCTGCATTCCAATTGGTGGGGGCGAATACTGTCTTTAGGAAAGCGACATAGTCGTGACTCGTAGCGTTTTTCAAGTTTGGTGGAGATTTCGTCAACAGTTCAGAATTCTTAGCGACCGAATTTTCCAACAATCTAAAGACAATATTTTGCAATGACGATGTCTCTACAAAAAAATGACGCAAGACTTTCTGAAATTGGAGAGGTTTGAAGGTGGGAATTTCAGGCCTTGGCAGAAGAAGATGCACTTCTTGTTAACCACCTTGAAGGTGGTTTATGTTCTGACTACTCCGAGTCCGGTGATATCGGAGGAGCCAGATGATGAAACTATGGAACAGGCCCATGAAAGGGGCAAACGGGAGAACGATGACAATATCTGTAGAGGACACATTCTCAATGCGCTGTCGGATGCACTATTCGATGTCTATCAATATTCAATGACGGCAAAAGAACTTTGGGATACACTCAACGATAAGTATCTTTCTGAATTCTGATGACGCTACAAGTAAGAAGTTTCTTGTTAGTCATTTATGAATTATCGCATGGTTGATACAAAGCCGGTCATTGATCAGTTGCATGAGATTCAGTATATCCTCAGTCAATTTAATGTTAAGAATATGCATATGGATGAATCTATTATTGTCTCCTTTGTTACTGACAAACTGCCTGTATCTTGGAAAGACTACAAAAAGGAACTCAAATACAAGACCGAGGAATATACCCTTAATCAGTTGGCCCAACACCTTCGAGTGGAGGAAGAGACAAGGCATCAAGAGGGTAAGAATAATTATACTTCCAAGGTTCATGTAGTGGAAGAAAGTTCCAATAAGAAACGCAAGAACAAGGGCGGTAACAAGTCTTCTGGTAAGTGGAAGAAACAGAAATTGGATCCCACCGACACTGGCTGCTGGCATTGCGGCAAACCTGGGTATCTTAAGAAAGATTGCCAATCCCTAAAAAGAAAGAACTCTAGTGGAAATCCAAGAGCATTTGAGGCAAAGAATTCCAAATTCATTGTTGTTGTTTCCGAGGTGAATATCCTCGAAGATGCTGGAGATTAGTGGTTTGATTCTGGTGCGACAAAGCACGTTTGCAATGATAAGAGGTTCTTTACTGAGTATATACCAGTTGCAGATGGCACCGTTCTGTTCATGGGAAATGCATCAACTGCACCCGTTAAGGGTACAGGCAAAATGGATTTGGAGTTCACTTATGGCAAGACGCTGACTCTTACTGATGTGTAACATGTACCGGAAGTTAGGAAGAATCTCGTGTCTGCAGGTCTACTTAATAAGTATGGTTTTAAAGTAGTGTTTGAGTTGGGTAAAATTGTTGTGTCCAAGGGTGGTGTGTTTTTTGGCAAAGGCTATGTAACCGAGGGAATGTTTAAACTTAATATCAATAACACAGTTGTTTCTGCTTATATGCTTGATTCTTTTTCTTTATGGCATACTCATCTAGGACATATCAGTACAAGGAAAATGGATTGTATGGTTAAATCAAGACTAATTCCTAAATCTAATAATGATATGGTTGATAAATGCAAGATTTGTTTGGAATCAAAGATAACTAGATTGGCATTTCCTAAAATTGAGCGGACTTCTTCATTACTTGAATTGATTCATAGTGATGTATGTGATTTTCATAGAACTCCAACTAGAGGCGAAAAACTTTATATGGCAACATTCATAGATGATTATTCGAAATTTTGCTATGTCTATTTACTTCATTCCAAAGATGAAGTGCTTGATAAGTTTGTTGCATATAAGACTGAAGTTGAAAATCAATGTGGTTTGAAAATAAAACGTCTTAGGTCTGACAGGGGTGGTGAATATCACTTCCCTGATTATTGTGAATCAGTAGGGATAATTCATAAAGTAACTGCACCTTATACACCACAACAGAATGGAGTGGCCGAAAGGAAGAATAGAAGAGTAGCCGAAAGGAAGAATAGAACTTTATCTGAGATGGTGGTTGCCATGCTAAGCAATGCATGATTAAGTAAAGGTTTGTGGGGCGAAACCATACTTACCGCTGCTTATATCCTAAATCGAGTACCTCTCAAAAAGTCTAACATTACTCTATATGAGCTCTGGTCAAAAAGGAAACCAAACCTGAGTTATTTTAAGACTTGGGGATGTAGGGTGATTGTGAGATTGCATGGACCTAAAAGGAAGAAATTAGATCCAAAAGGAATCGAGTGTGTATTCCTTAGATATGCTTTGCACAATAAAGCATATAGGTTTCTAGTGGCTGAGCATAATGATGTTGTGTCTATCAACACCATCATTGAATCTCGAGATGCAGTGTTTTATGAAAACAGATTTGACAGAATTTCAAGGTTAAAATCTAGTAAGGATTTGGAATCTAATAAAGATTCGGAAGAGTTTCCTCTGATGTCCAAAGAGGACAATGAGCCTTTAGAGGTTTCAATTGAAGGAAATGAACCTGAGAAACAAGTTGAATTAAGAAGGAGCAAACGAGTTCAGACAGAGAAAATGTTTGGTCCTGGTTTCATAATTTTTCTAGTTGAAGGCACTAGAAAGACTTCATGTGCTCACAATGTATTTTCACTTCACGTGGAAAATGATCCTTTGACATTTGAGGAAGCAATGAAATCGCAAGACGTGGCTTTCTGGAAAGAGGCTATCGATCATGAGATGGACTCTATTATGGGTAATAATACATGGGTTTTGGCAGATTTACCACCTGATTCTAAACCAATTACTTGTAAATGGATTTTCAAAAAGAAAATGAAAATTGATGAAACTATTGATAAGTTCAAGACCAGAAATGTAGCCAAAGATTTTACCCAGAAAGAAGGTATTGATTACTTTGATACTTATGCCCCGGTTGCTAGAATCTCAACAATTAGAGTTTTAATTGCTTTTGCTTCTATATACAAGTTTGAGATACACCAAATGGATGTCAAGACTGCATCCCTTAATGGTGAGTTAGATGAGGAAATCTATATGAAGCAACCCAAAGGGTTCGTTGTGCAAGGTCATGAGCACAAAGTTTGCAAGTTTATAAAGCCTCTTTATGGACTTAAGCAAGCGCTTAAGCAATGGCACGAGAAGTTTGACAAAGTGATTGTGTCAAATAGTTTTACAATACACCAAGCTGATAAATGCGTGTATAGTAAGTTTAATGGCAAACGAGCAGTCATTATCAGTTTGTACGTAGATGATATTCTCATTTTTGGTACAGACCAAGAAAACGTTCATTGTACAAAAGATTTTCTTTCTGCTAACTTTAATATGAAAGATATGGATGTTGCTGATGTAATATTGGGTATAAGAATTAAAAGGAATGGTGGTCATTTAATTCTATCCTGGGAATATTACATTGAGAAGATTTTAAAGAAGTTTAATTACTTTGAAAGCAAACCGGTGTATACTCTGTATGACTCTCGAACGCCATTGGATCATAATGAGGAGAGAGCTCACAACTAGAGTATTCTTGAGTGATTGGTAGTCTAATGTATGCCATGACAAACACAAGATCGGATATTGCATATGCGGTGGGGAAGCTTAATAGGTATACTAATAATCCTAGGCATGTACATTGGTACGCAGTACATAGAGTACTGCGATACCTCAAAGGTACTATAGATTATGGAATAGTCTATAGTGGTTATCCTTCGACTCTAGAAGGATACACTGACGCTAGTTGGATTACTGAGCGAAATGATCACTCGTCAACGAGTGGTTGGGTTTTTACACTTGCTGGAGGATCAATCTTTTGGGGATCTAAGAAGCAAATGTTGATAACAGACTCGACCATGGCAGCCGAGTTTGTAGCATTAGCTTTTGGTAGTAAAGAGGCAGAATGGCTAAGAAATCTATTACTGGAAATTCCAGTGTGGCCTAAGCTTATGCCACCTATATTGCTACATTGTAATAGTCAAGCTACGTTATCACAAGCATATTACTAAGTGTATAATGGAAAGTCCAGGCATATAGGACTAAGGCATCACCATGTGAGACAATTAATTGTTAACGAGGTGATAACCATTGATTTTGTTAAGTCAAGTCAAAACTTGGCGGATCCTTTTATGTAGCGACCCGGATAATTATTTCATGGAAAATACGTCAATATCACGGGTGGCATTGGGGGTAATGTGCAATAAGTTTGGAGTTGGGGCCAATGTGTAAGAGAGGGAAAATATGTATATATGTATAGGGGTGGGGTGGAAATCAAAACAAAAAAAAAAGTCTCCTCTCCCTCTCTCACGTTTCCCTCTCTCTCTCTCTCTCTCTCTCTCTCTCTATACCCCTCCTCTCCAAACTTCATCTCCCACAATTTCTCCACTAAACCCACATCAAAGACCTTCAATCCTTGCCCTTCCAAGCTATAATTTCGTGGGTCTAGTTCGGTGGGAGTTGGTTCGGCTCGGTTTCGAAGTATTTCAAGATCTAGGGCTCGATTGGCTCGGGGGAAGTCCATACGACCTTGAGGTAGGGATTTCTTACGCTTTTTAGGTGTTTATATGTTGATTACGTCGATAGATCACGCTTAAAATCGTTCTTTGAAGCTACCCCTTTCATTTCTGAAAATCTGCAGAACAGGGTCTTCATTTTTGGGGTTTTACGCCTTCTTAAGCGCAGATTTGAATTTTGGTTCCTTCATATGAAATAGAGTAGACTAAAAGCCCGTTCTAATGCCGCTAGAATCACCTGAAACCGTTGAGAATTGAATTAATAGTGGATTTTAGAAATCAGGTCGCGAATCTGCCACGTTTTCTGTTCGACAGATTCGTATTGCTTCAGTAAATGCTTGTTTTGCTAGATTTCGAGAGCGAATCTGACTAGGGTTCCTTCGTATCTTTTGTACTTCGTTCAATTACGCAACTATTGGGACTGGAATCACTCAAAAATATTAAGAATTCAATTTATAGTGATTTTTAGAAGATTGCCCTTCAAGTTTCAAAATCTGGGCAGCTTATAGAGCTGTGTTTTTCTTCATCGCTTGTCATGGCTAAACGACACTATTGGTTATGGGTCCTTAAGGGTTTTAAAGATTTGTAAGTTGGTGATATTTTGGCATTCGAATCATTGGAATATATTGAGTATGCAATTTTTAATGATGTTGTATAATCGTTTTAACTCGATAATGGGTGTAAGATTGATTATTGATGGATTGTGCATAATGAAGGATGTTTATGGACCTATGATTCGAATGTCATGGCTACGCGTGATATCGCACTTTGTATGTATCGTGGTGTGGCATGTCATAGCATATGGACAACGGATGGAGTCGTATCCAATTTAGGATGTCGACGAAGGTTACGGGGCCTAACACCGCCCGGATTTCACGTCAATATGGACGGAGCCCGGTTCACCTTCTTGGTGGGACCTTGGCGAAGGTTACGGGGGGCCTAACACCGCCCGGAATTCACGTCAATATGGACGGAGCCCGGTTCACCTTCTTGGTGGGACCTTGGCAAAGGTTACGGGGCCTAACACCGCCTGGAATTCACGTCAATATGGACGGAGCCCGGTTCACCTTCTTGGTGGGACCTTGGCGAGAGTTACGGGGCCCAACATTGCCCGGTGCATTGTCTTGCATCACTTATCTCACATTGTTGATTGGTTGAGCTAGACTTATGACTTGTGTTGCGTAAAAAAAAAAAAAAAGAGATAAAGTTGTTAATCTAATGTTTGGCTTGTCAATCGACTTTGAATTGTATCTTGGATTGCCATCCTTCCCCATTGAGCCTCTTGTTCGGTGATTGAACATAACATGTTTTTATGTATTTCATTTCAAGATTTCCCTACGAGCTAGTAAGCTCACCCTTCCTTGACATTTTTTTTTCAGGTTCAAATCAAGGAAACTAGTTCTTGTTGCATGGAGTGTGTGCCTGCATGAAAAGAAATCTTTTGTGAGCTTATTGGACGGTTATTTATACATCTACACTTGTAGTCTTTTGAAAATTGGGTAGATGGCTCTGTAACCGTATTTTGACGTTTACTTTTGATATCGGAAGAATGTAACTAACTTTGTTATTTTCCGCCCGTTAACTTTGATAGTTGGACTTTCTCCGATTTATGCTAAACTCAAAGGGACCTTTTGGTAATATTGTTATTTTGAAAATTTGTTTAAATAGCTGGGCGTGACATTTTACGAAAGGCCTTGCAAGGAATTTGGTGTTGAAAACATCAAGGGGAATGGGACTTTTGCCCAATTGGTTTAATCACTCCCGGTGGAAACTCTACTCAACCGGTTGATACTCTCAGTCTCTTGAGTTCAATGAGAAATTACACCATATGTCGTGATTGGAAACACTTTAAAGTTATTTTACACATTCCAAGGTAAAGTGTTTTGTACATATAATGTGAATATAAAGGAGGTTGAACTACTTAGTTCTTAATAGATTGTTTGTGTTGATGTTATAGGAGCACGGATAGCGATCTACCTATGTAAATGTGGTGCCACTTCCTATAGGTCACTAGAGCCAGACCTTAGAGCGTTGATGAATTCAAGATAAAAGACCCAAGGCCAGTTCACGGGTCAACCGATTGGGATATCTGCATTATTTGGAGGATTGTGTGTGAGACACTTCCGATTGGTCAACGGAGGACAACTAGTTCAAAGACATGTTTACTATGCTACCCTGACCAGTTTTGATATGTTTTCACTAAGTGAATAGTTGAAGTCACAAGACACTATTTATGTATGCATAAACCTTGTAATAAGAAATGAGAATATTTCATTTGTATTTTCGAAAATGGTGGGGGATTGTTAGAGATTTTCAAAATAAAGGAATCGTTGTTTTGTGTAAAATTTCCTTATTTCCTTAGAATGCTTATTTTTCTCTTTGTGAGCCTTGTCCCACATTGGTTAGTTGAGAGACGTTGGAGTGGCATTTATTAGGAAACACTCCTAATATGAATAAACAATGATCTAGTGTGGTGTAGCCCTATGGTGCTTCGCATCATACCTGTAGAGCTAGTACACACTAACGCGCGCGCGCTTGGGCAGTGTGGCGTGGGCTGTGGTGCATTGTGGCGCTTTAGCGGCGCACTTTGCACGTCAGCGCTAGGTGCCATTTCTTATTGCAAGTTAGCGGTAAGGTGGCGCTGACGTGGATGCCGCGTGTCGCACACGTGGCAGGTGAGTCATACGGAGCGGTTCCGATCGGGGTGCAATTCGAGCCTACGGGTCCGTTGGTTCGTAGAGTTGCGATCTCATCCGTCGGTCGCGAATGGACACGATCCAACAGATTGGATCAAATCCGATTGGGTGTGAATGAAACAGTACACCAGTTCGGTGTGACTGGTCGATTAAGACCATAGGATCTGATCCAACGGTCAGATTGGATCGGGTGCGTACCCATTCTCAATGGGTGTGTAGTGGCCTATAAATAGATCACTACTTGTCAGAATCCATACACACATAATTCGAATTTCTCCCACATCTCTCTCTATATTTTCTAGCATTCATTCTCCGTTCTATTTTGCTGCAGAAAATAGAATACAATAATTCTCGGTTCTTATATTCGTTCAAGCAGGTATTCTGTCCATTTCATTAGTGCAAACGAAAATAGAAAGAATTTTGAGTTCGAGCTTCGATTTATCTTGAAGGCAGATTTGATGTAATCCTTTGCATACCAATTGGTAGGGGCGGGTACTGTCTTTAGGAAAGCGACATAGTCATGACTTGAAGCGTTTTTCAGGTTTGGTGGAGATTTCATCAACAGTTCAGAATTCGCAGCGGCCGAATTTTCCAACAATGACATCTATTGAACAGTTTATTTGACAAATATATCATATACGGCTGACCAAATGAGAAATTGTTTTTGAAAGGACTAAATTTAAGTAGTACTAGAATTTGTTTATGAAAGGAGTAAAGTAGACTTGGCCGTTGACTCGGATCAAAAAAAAAAACAGAAAAAAAGAAGACTTGGCTGTTGACTTCTCACAAAAGGAAATCCGAAGACCCAAACATGCTGTACCATTCCCTTTCTTATCTTCAGTAATCACCACATACTTGATCATTTGCTTTTTTCAGGTACACATTTGCGAATTGGGTCTCGTTTCTCTCTCTTCATTCTTCGGAAAATCTCTCATAACAAAGGTAAATTGATCATCTTCCCTCCTGCTAGCTGCTCTTTCTTTTATGTGTGTTTATCTACTTGTGTCTATATAAAATGCGCAGTAGTAACCTTGCTATATAGTCTATACATCTCATCCCCTGCTGCTTCATCAATCGTCTTCATCCATCATGCTATTGCTTCCCCTTCATTTGGAACCAGAACAAGCCATACGTATAGCTTCTCTGGTATGCATCTTCTATGGATCTCTGGTTCCTTTCATATATAATCTTTTCGGCCAAAATACTGAGTTCTCTCGTGATGACATTATATTTGTGGTCGTTAAGTTTGCAGAAATACTAAGTTCTCTTGTTAGTTATGCTGATTTCGATAATTTTCGTTGTTTGTAAAGTTGGTCCTTGATTCTTGTTCATTTTGCTAATTTATGTGTGTGTGTTTGTTGCTTTTCACTTGAAACTCCGAACCATTCATGTTTTAAAACTTCGTCAAGACCATCAACCATGCATATTAAAAAACTATCTTGCTCATTCAATATCGACTGATTATTTTTAGAAGACAAGTATGCATCCAAATAGTTTAGAACACCAATATAAAACACAGACATGTTAGGATCCATTTTGGACAACATAAATGTATTTTCGGAATCATTTTATCGAGAGGCTTATTTGTACGGATGGTCCCCAAAATATTTTTGAAATGTCAATTTGGTCCCCAATATATAAATCGCATGCGTGTTTAAATGATCCCCGGAACTAACTCTGTCCAAATTAGCCGTTAAAGACAAGGGTATTTGAGGAACTTCACTAAAATATTTTCAATTTTTTTTATCCGCAAACAAATGGGAAATTCTATTCACACCCCTCCTCTCTCTAGCTCACCACCATCGCTCCGAACCCATCTCCATATCCCCTAATTCACCAATGACCGAACCCACATTTATAACCCATCTCCCATCACCGATTCAACTCGGAGAAAGAAGCATCCAAAATCATTCTCTCCGTTTGCTCCAACAAGTAACCCATGGCCACAACCATCAACACCACCATAGCACAGCGTCAAATCGAACGCGAATGAATCGACTGAAGAAGAAAAGATCAGACCTTCAGCTGCTGTAGGAAGAGTGGGCTTGGAACCCGTAGTTGAACTTCAACCCTCGATCGAGCAAGCTCACGGCGCCATTTTCACAACCGGCGATGATCTTCCCCTTGCCGCTAGAGCAGCAAGTGACGTTGTCGGGGATCGAGCATTTTCCGGCGAATTTCTTCTCGAAGAACTCGAATTTCCTCCACTGGTACATCCCTACTGTATCAATCCAGGTATTCAAATTGTGCAAGTGCAAACAAAAACAGAAATTATCCTCTTCTTTCAAGCAGAATAAAAGTCCAGCTTAATGTAATTACCAAATAGCAAAATAAAATAGAAATTGTGAAAGGTAAAATGAAACTGGCTGTAGGAAGAGAGAAAATAAGAGAGAATAGTTGGGTAAAAAACAATGGTGTGTTGTTAAATTAACCTCCCATAGCCGCATTGTGGTGGTGAATAACAAGGGAATTAGGCGTCAACCCTAGGAAAGCCAACACTGCTCACATAGTCGCAGTAGAGAAACTGAGAAAGAGATAGGGCTAGGGTTTTGTGGTTGAAGATGAAGTTTTGTGGGGGTGATGGGAGGAAATGGCAAGACCACCCTCGCCAAGGCAGTTTTTGACAATGAAAAAGTGTTTGAACGCTTTGATTGCCAAGCTTGGGTATCTGTTTCTCAATCATACAAGACGGAGGACATCCTTAGAAGAGTGTCAAAGCAACTATTTCAGGCAATAAAGAAGTGTGCACCTGAGGAAATCAATACGATGGACCAAAATTCTCTCATTCATATGCTGAGAGAATTTTTACTTCAGAAGAGGTATCTAATTGTTTTGATGACGTATGGAGTGCTGACTTTTGGAGAATCATAACAATCGCTCTACCAAAAAACAACAAAGGAAGTCAAATAATTGTCACTACACGCAGTGAAGATGTTGCTTCTTTTTGCAGGGAATCCTCGTCGGATCACGTCTGCAAGCTAGAGCCCGTAATTGAGGAGGAGGCTTGGAAGCTCTTTTGCGTGAAAGTGTTCCAACAAGACTCTGGTGGTCGTTGTCCTCTCGAGTTAGAGTAAGTATCTCGTGCCATTGTTAGAAAATGTGAACGGTTACCCGTTGCAATTGTAACAATAGGCGCTCTCTTGTCCACTAAATGTTAGGATGCATCCGAATTTCAAAGATTCTATAACAGCCTTGGATCCCAATTAGAGAGGAATCCACATCTCACAAACGTCAAGAGAATTTTGCTCCTTAGTTACCATGATCTGCCTTACTACCTCAAACCATGTTTCTTGTACTTCAGCATAATACCCGAGGACTATCAAATCAGCCGTGGAAGACTAATTCGACTGTGGATAGCTGAGGGTTTCATCGAAGGACAGAAAGGAAAAACGTTGGAAGAAGCTGCAGAAGAACACTTGACTGAGCTTGTTCATAGAAGCTTGGTTCAAGTTTCACAAACAAAAAATGTTGGTAGGATTAAAAAATGTCATGTCCATGAAATAGTCCACGAGATCATCATCACAAAGTGTGAGGAGTTGAGGTTTGGCCAAGTTTTGAAAGAAGGAGATCCAAGTTGGAACAATGAAACTTGACGTTGGTGAATGCACATGCGAAAAATAATGAATAAGCATTTGGAAACCATTAGAAGTACCAAATCTAGAATTCGTTCGTTCTTCTTTTCTCAGTGGGTGATTAGCCGGAGAAGCACTTATTGGGTACTCTAGCTATGAATTTCAAGCTTTTGAAAGTACTAGATCTTTTGGATGCTCCTCTTGATGAAATTCATGAAGACGTGGGAAATCTTCTTCTTTTGTGATACTTAAGTGTCCAGAGGACGAAATTGAATATGATTCCAAAGTCCATTGGAAATCTACACAACCTGCAAACTTTGAATTTTAAACACTCGGGCGTGTTTGTGCTACAAATTGAGATCTTAAGTAGACTTTGTAAGTTGCGGCATCTTTTTGGAACATATGGAGTGAAGATACAAGGAGGGATTGGGCATTTAGAAGAGTTGCAGACATTGTGCAATGTGGAGGCAAACGATGATTTAATCAAAGAGCTAAAAAATTTGAGGCAATTGAGGAAGTTGGGTATTATGAACGTGAAAAGAGAACACGGGAAGGCTCTCTGTATTGCCATTGAGAAGATGAAGCACCTTCAAGTTTTGAGGGTTTAGGCTACAACTGACAACGAGATACGGGATTTGGATTCTCTTTCTTCTCCCCCCAAATCTCTTCAACGTCTCTTATTGAGTGGACGTTTGGAAACGTTTCCGAACTGGATATCGAAACTTCATAGTCTAGTTGCCCTAAATCTGTTTTGGTCAAGGTTGACTGGTACTCATGCAATTAAAGCTCTTCAAGAATTACCTAATTTGTTAAAACTTCATATCTTCGGGTATGATGGAGAAGAAATGCATTTTGGCGTTGGAGGGTTTCCGAAGCTTAAGAAGCTATACTTCAATCACTTAGAGAGATTGAATTCTGTTATAATAAAGGAAGGAGGCTTGCCCGTTCTCAAGGAGCTTCAAATTGGAAATTGCCGACAACTGAAGGAGGTGACCTCCGGTATCCGCAATCTTAGAAAACTCAGATCTCTTTATTTTGAAGATATGCCAACAGAGTTCTTAGACAGAATGAAACCAGACAAAGGCCAAGACTATTCGATTGTTGAGCATGTTCCTAATGTCAAGTTTATACTAGTCATGGGTGGATTTAAAAGGTATACTCTTCACGAATACCAAGAAGCGAGGGAAAGCCGGAGGCTGAAGAGCCTGAATGATGGACCTGAGAGGCTGAAGAGCCTGAATGATGGACCCGCAACAGTTGAAGGTTTGTCCAGTTTTTTTTTTTGATCCACTTTGCCCCAGTTTGATTGCAAGTTTAGGTTTGTCCAGTAATTTTGTGGTATATTTGTTCATCTATAATGATTTTTTTTAATTACTTTTATGTTATATTTTAGCAGTAATCATTGGTCTCGACAAAAAAAATCTAAAAACTAAAAAATTATTACTAAAATTATAAAAAAATTCAATACAAACGACTAGTGTTGTTATGTTTAGTGTCGTCTTATATGAACTTTTTTCATATTTGGTCAAAATTTTTATATTTATTCCACTTATCTCATTGAGACAAATGGTTAGTCCTAAAAATTATGACATAAAAATTGAACAAAAAATTACAAAATGTAGAAAATAGCAACAACAAAAATTCGAGATAAAAAATGCAGGCAGAACTTATATAATCCAACCGGGAGGCCAGAGCTCGCTAAACAAACCTCACGGGTGAGAGCAATCCTCTGAGACCCAGTTTAGGAAATACGGTAAACAGAATTGAGGCATCTTCGATGTATGGACCAATCGTGGAATATAGCCATTTTTCGCTCCACCTTGAACGTACCCAGGGTGGTTTAGGCGGGTACATTTCATTACATGGTAATTACCTCATCATTTTTCTCTCTTTTTTGGGTACAATTCCTGTCATAGCTCATGCCATATATGTGTAACTTGGGTGTGTGTGTGTGTGCTGCGCCTAGCAGATGGCTGAGTATCCGTAGGTTTGGTTTGGAGAAGGTAAAAAATATATAGGAGGGCCATGACCGGTGGTGTTGCATAGCAATTTATCAACATCTATCTTTAGATTAATCTTTTTTGGTAATTTTGTGAGAAACTTTTGCACATTTTTGGTTCTTTCCTTTCATTTTATGTCTGCTCATCTTCAATATGTTTCACCCCAGTACTTCAAGTTCTGGATCTCGTAATATCCTACTAGTAGTTTTAAATTTAGTACTTGGCGAGTAGTGATAAGTTGAATTTGGTTTTTTGTGTTCTCAGGTGTTACTGCCAGCACATGCAGTGGAGGAAATTCATGTTTTGGACGATAAAGAATTCCAAGTATTTCAAAGTACGATTCACATCATAACGAATGCATTTTGGTTGCCAGTGGTTTTTGCTTCCTTTGTTGTGTAACATGAATAAGGGTATCTCTGCCCCACACTTAAGTGGTCTCTATGATTTTGACTGTTGTTGTTTTCGGTGTTGTGTTTTGTTTGTTGTTTGTTGTTGTACCAAGGCAATATATTTTATGTTTGTATTATTATTGAGTAACTATGACAATAACATGTTTTTTTTTTGGGTTAAATGTAGAGAAAAAAAAAAAAAGGGATCATCCACCCTTTGTTCTGTATCATTTTGATGGAGCTATGTTTACAGTTGAAAACACTCAATGATTCTGAAGCATATCACCTAGCCGCCATTGTCTTTCATCGCCCCTTGACGCTGTTGTCCTCCATTGCCCTTGCCGCTGCTGCACTTGTTTCGCCCTTTTCCAACATATCCTGATCCTCCAATCTACTCACCGGTCAATCGCTCTCGCCAATCGTCTCTTTCACATTCTCCTTTCCACCATTGCTGATTACCGCCGGATGGCAGCCTGCTATGGGTTGATTTATGCCCTTATCATAGGCTGGTTTGCCGTTTTTTGATGCAATTGGATTTCTAGTGCCTGGGGTGGTCTGCTGCTGTTTGCTTTCCCTCTGTTTAGCTGATTTTTGTCCTGAAATGGGTGTTGGGTTTTAGGTCTCTGTTTTTGTTGGAGATTGGTGATTAGTGGTTTGTTGGTGTTTATTTTGTTGATCTACTTTTTATTCGTTAGATGAAGTGAATGTTGTTTTCCATTTCTCCCCATGGGTGATCGATGTCGTGTGGCTATGGATAGAGAGTCTGAGCAAACAACATTGTTCCCTCTAATTGTTGACAATCTTCCTGAGAATGTTGTTCTTTTATGGTTCAGGAAGTTTTTCAACCATTTTGGGTTGTTAAGGATGCTTTTATCCCAGCGAAGCGTTGTAAATTGACTAAAAGAAGGTTTGGTTTTGTGTGGTATAACTGTGCTACATCGGCAGAGGTGGCTATATCCAAATCCAATGGATTTTGGATTGAAGATAGGAAGCTGTTTGTTAAGTTTGCTGCTTTTGGAACTTCGGTGAAAAAACTTTTGAAGAATAGGGTTGGCCTTGATTCGAATGTAAATACTATTGGTGGGAAAGACTATTCTACATCCATTCCTTGTTAGTCCACTATTCTTTTTTAGGATGTTCCAAAATGTTGGTTTTTTCTAAAAGTGAAAATAGAAATCTGATGATTTTTCAAAAATGTCCCTCGTGAGTGAATAGAAGGGTTGTAGATAAGGTAGAATATAGGGATAATAATGGAAATGATGTCTTCAAATTTGAATTCAGGTGTAATCATTACGTATCACCTTAAAAAATTGGAATCCCTAAGAGGGACCAATAATTTGGAAAGGATATAGAGTAGTATAAAGATCCCTTTGATCAAGAACTTCCCAATCACTTCTGGGGAGTCCAGCAAAAGAAATGAAGCTAGTAATGATAGTAATTTGGAGAAGGGGGAACTAACACTTTCTTCAACGCTGGAAGTATTTTGGGGCAAGTAAATCACTCTGGATGAAGCTACCTCGAAAGTTATAGCTTACTCTTCAAGTAAAGTGTAGGTCTCTACCAAGTCTTTCGGTGTTATTAATCAAGGGATCAACTTGGAGGCTTATGGAAGAGTGTATCCAATCCGGGCAGTGGAAGAACAAGTTGTGGTCAACAATTTGATTGGAGGCATTTGCAAATGTAAGTGCAAAGGGAGAGATAGCCTCATCACCAAGAATCGTGTCTTTGATAAGGATGATGTATGGGCTAATGAGAAAATTGCTGAGGACAATCATCTGGTTGATGTGGAATCTCTGCAACGGGGTTTCGAAGGAGGATGTGATCAGGACGGTTCCTATCCCAGATGAGAGCCACCCATTTGCTAGTCCTATCCTTCATGTGCCGAAGTCTGGTCATAAGGTTTCAAGGCCCTTTGTTTTTGAGATTAGTGATCTGGAAATATCAGGAAAGGCTCATCAATATGGACTATATAGCATGTTTTCAGTTTCTCAATTCTGAGCAGAGTCTAGGATTTGTTCCAATAAAAATGAATTTTTGCCTCTATGAATCGGACTAGTGAACTCACCCTTTCAGCTCCCCGATACAAATTTGTGCTTAGAAATCTTAACAGACTCTAACCAGGAGGGATCTAGTATTTCCAGAAGGAATTCTCTCTCTCTCTCTCTCTCTCTCTCTCTCTCTCTCTCTGGTACCTGATTCCAAGGAAATTCATATTTGGCTCTATGAATCTTGGGACTACGCTCCAGATCATAAGCCCTGTTCAACTTCCCAATTTCTTGATCCGATCAGTACCTTCTATCTACTTATAAATAAAGCCCATGCCACTCTCAGTGACTTAACATCAACCACAGAGCTTGCAAAAATGGCACACATACTAGATTTTGCTTGGACAAAGCTGAAAGAAGCATTTTGTTGGTGCATTTCAAAAACAAAGAAATTCTTTGACAAATTCACCAAGGAAACAGAAAACTCCACAAACCATGCCGAGAAATTCCCAGACAACTTCTCCAGGGAATTCAAAGAATCCCTTCTCAAGTCCAAGACCGTGATTAACACCGTCATTAAACGAGTAACAAGCACCACATCCACACCGATGAGTTCATTCTTCTGTTCGGCACAAAAGCTGAACTTAGGTCTGTTGGAGACTTCGGTTTCTTCTGTTGTGGAAAAGTTGAAGAATCACCTTGCCTATCTCAAGAAATTCATGAACTTGACGAGCGAAGCTGCAAACAAAATTGGACAGCGGTTTAGTATCGACATATGTTACGACGATGAGAAACTGCAGGCATTGATTGGTCTGGCTGTAGAGATTGTTGGTTTAGTGAGAAGTGTAAAGCTGAAAGCTGAAAGAAGCATTCCGTCGGTGCATTTCAAAACGAAGTTCTTTCAAAATCTCCCAGAAGATACAGAAAACTCTATGAACCAAGCCAAGAAATTATCAGACAACTTCTCCCAAAAATTCAGCGAACCCTTTCTCAAATCAAAGCCCATGATTGACACCATCATTGAACAAGTAACAAGCATTCCACACTGATGAATTCATTCTTCTGTTCGGCACGAAAGCTGAACCTAAGTCTGGAGAATTTGGCTGCTTCTCTTGTGGAGAAGTTGAAGAATCTCTCTGTATGTGGCAACTGGCAAGAAATTCAAAAGCGAAGCTGCAAACAAAATTGGACATCGGTTTGGTATCGATGTATGTCATGGCAATGAAAAACCACTGGCATCGATTGGTCTGGTTTTAGAGATTGTTGGCTTTGTGATAAGTACAAAGAAGAAGGGGTTATGGGGAATTCGGAACACTTTCTTTCGAATCTGCTGGCCAGGCATTGAGGACTTGCGAGAGAGAATATTGATAGTTTCCTTAAGACATACTTCAAAAGGTTGGCCGAGGATGAAAAAACAAGAGCTAAATGGGTAAATACGTTTGTTGAGGTAGGTTCTCATGTGGTTTTTCTCCTGATATTATAGTAGTACTAGTTATGGTGGGAAGCTAAAATGATACAATTTGATGGCATCTTTGCAGTGCTTTCAGTTTATTTGAGAAATATTTTGGTTTCGATTCTTATCAGCTTCTACATGCTTTTAAGCAATACTAGCTCTTTTGTAGAGTTCTTCTTCTACATGAATTGGTATGCAGTTTTTGTCCGAGTTGAACGATTAATGTTGAAAACTTGAAGTTCGTTCTTGTGCAGGATGTTTTCGATCCCACAAGCCTCTTACCTTAGGTCGCGTGGCTCTGCGCCACTTTTAACTTGCAACCACCACGCAGGAAGATCATGTGTTGAATTTTTCCATTACGTGCGTTTGCAAAGTAAGTTGTCGTGCATGATTTTTTCGTGTGGAATGTACAAAATTACTATATTGTGGGGTTGTCGATCAAGATCGGTTAACTCCGCCTGAGCCTCTGGTTCAGATAGATGGGTTCGCTTAGCCCTTTTGGGCGGATGGGAGCGTTTCGGGGTAAACTCAGAGTTGTGGATGGCATTGCTTCACCAAGGATTACCGAAGCGATTGCTATTCGTGAAGAGCTGAATCTGGCAGTGCCGCGGCGGTGTTGAAGCTGGAAATGGTGCAGGTGCAGGATCTGATGCTCAAGTCATAATGAACACTATTCTCTCTCCTCGAGCGCCTCCTTCAGATGATGTGGTTTTTATATTCTCTCTCCTCAAACACAAGCCAATCACGAGTAACTTAAATTTTTATACGCCATAAACTAAATGAGTCGACTAGTTAATTGTTAGAGCTTGATTTGAAAACTTAACATGAGCTTCAACATACTCCAATTTAAACCTTGATTTATTTATACATTTATACAATCTTAAATGAATTTTTCACGAGTGAGAATAAGAGCTCAATTTTGAGAATCTTAATTGTTTTATTCATAAAGTCTAGGAACATTAATTTTAAAACACAACTTTGGACATCTTTGTGTTCGGAAAGTTTGATGTGTGCTCATATGCATCCGATGCGCCCTCTTATCACAGTTGTATTTCAAATTGTGTTCGTAGCATTGTTCTTGTTTTATCTGCCCTATCAAGAATCAAGAAATGGTTTTAAGTGACTTTTACTCCAATTGAGTCGAACTAACAATGGTTCGGCCACAAACACCAGTGCATTTCCCTTCTTCTATGTTATTGGATTATAGGCTAATAACAATAGTAAAGTTATTTCTGCTGCTAAATGACATCTCAGTTGATGTAGGTAAAAAAATGAACTGCCCATAAAATCTATGAAAGTATATACTTTAGGGAAATTATAAGGGATGTGATTTTGACACTTCATTTTTAGTTTTGTTTTCTCACATAATCAAGACACAAAGTGGAGTGCCGGTGGCTAAAACTAGAGTGCTAAAATCAATTCTCAAATGATAATGCCAAAACTGTTTTTGTTAATGTCAAAATTATTGTGTATAAAAGTCTTGTACTTTGCACCAGGGCTGTTCAACAGATGAATCAAACCGCCCAATCCTCACCAAACCGAGACATGCTATGGGCGGATACGGATCTAAATATACTAATTCTGAAGATTCCGGATCTATTCCGGTTTGTTTTCACTCAATCCACAATGTTCCTATTTCTCTACGGAAGGTTATGAATGATGTTGACCAATTTGAACAAAATTTTCACTGATAATAAAGTAATAAACATGTATTCTATGATATTTTTATGTTTTCTATTGAAAATGTTAATAACCTTCTCTATTATGGCGGATCCAAAAAAAAAAACCCTTCTCTATTATGATGTCATTTTGGACTTTTAAATTTTTTATGGACGAATGTAACTTAATTGGATGATGTAATAGTTTATCTTTAGACTTTAGGGTGGATAAATATAACTTAATTCTAACTAATGTTGGGACCCAGAGCTATGAAAAGCTACTAGACTCTTTTAGTGCTAATCTAACTATCCCGCTAACCCTGCTGACTATAAAATATGGCAAAAAAAAAAGTAATGTTGGTTTAGACTTGTTTGAATTTATGGCGGACTTGATTGGACTTCAAGTTTTGGGATTTATTTTTCAACCTTTAGGTGTATATAAAAAAAAAATACTTGAACATAACAGTGAACTGCAACATGAAAGAGAAGGTCTTCAACGTTCCGGGAACAGCTTCATATGATTCTTAAAGATCTTGAGGCACTTTCTGAGTTAACACCATGAAAGAAATTGAACTTAATGATGACTAGCTTCAAAGCTGTGACTAGGTTTCAGATGTACGGATCATACACGTAGCTTTCTTCCTCCCTTTCACAACTTCTTGTCCTTTCACCCCTAACAGCAGCCCAATGACAACTCGAATTTTTTGTATTATGTAACATTCAATGCATGATTCTGTGATTTATATATTACCGAGTGCATCCATAAGCGCTCGGTAACCACACTTTGTTTCTTTTGGGACGACTATAAGAGCATTAGTATGTGTTTACTCTTGACTTTTTAACAATGTGATATATGGGGTGAAGGTTAGTTAATATTGTGATGTAAGTTTTCAGTGGCATTTCTCGTTTTATTGCGCGCGCGCACACACTGCTTATTAGATAATCTTATCAAAAGTTTTCAATATTTGCTATGATATTTTGTACTTGAAATATGATGGTGAGATATCTCATATGATAAAGCTTAGTTTTAAACTTCTAACCTGCAATTAAATTCACAGGGGCATGACAAAAAGCAAAACTAATTGCCACGGTTCATTTTGTCATAGGAAGTATATTCCAGAATAATGCATACGAGGTTTCAATTGACTGCAACTCAGGGGTAAGAGGGGGGCAGCATGCGTGTTGTGCACGATCTGAACCGTCGGATTGTGCATCTGACGGCTCAGATCTCATCTCAGCAATAATGCACAACACTCATGTTGTGCACTTGTGCATAGCAGGGCCAGGGCCCTTGGGTTCAACTCAGGGTCGTAGCTAAATTATACTGCTGTAAATAGCAGAATCAGCTCCTCTATCCAATTCCTCCATTTCTTTGGAAGAGCGGAGAACACCCACAAAGACCGAACATTTCAAACGTTGGAGTCAATTGGAGGTTTGTTCGCTGGTTAATTTTAGGGCCCCGCAAATAGTCAAGGTGTACAAGTTGACTTGAATATTTGGTTATCAAAAATAAAAATGATGGAAATTGCTCAGATGAGCGATAATATTTGTAGTGCCTTTTAAGCAAGGACTGTAGTTAAATTTTTCACAGTACTCGCTTGGCTGGACTTATTATTACTCCTATTATCATTATTTTATCATCGCTTAGCTTGATTTTGATTACTAGAATGAGATTAAATTCTTTCCACCTGCGGTGGAACATCCCACTTTTTCATGCAAAAAATAAATTTGATCGGATATCGATAGGAATATCAAAAATTGAATTTTGCTTTGTACAATGGAGAGTTTATCTTTATTATTATTGACAGAAATCAGATCATCTATTTTATAAACCAAAATTTAAATTTTAATATATCTATCGACTACCGATCAAGTTGATTTTTTGCATGGCAATACTATATTGCGTGTCTTAAAATATGAATGGTTTATATCACAATAATAAACACTCGGTGGGGTCCATAATAGGTAGTGGTGAAAAAGCGAGATTTTACACCGGTGGATAGAATTTATTCTCTACTTGAATTCCAGCTTTGTTCCCACTTTATATAGTAGTCCATCCGTCCTAATTTGTTTGTCCATTTTTGAAAACTCAACTTTTTAGGGAACATAATGATTACACCTACAAACATTTAACTTTCTAACATTTACCCTTTTAACTTTTTTAAAACTATTTTGCTATTGTCAGTCCACTAGGCTGATGATAAACATACTAGAAGACAAGGAAAACACGTATTCATGTGTACTTTATACACCTTTTAATACACATTCACACACTTGCTGTTGTCAGCCCATTGGGCTGATTTGAGAATTTTCCTTTTTAAAAAGTTATTTTATTTGAAAAAGCAAGGACAAAAAGGACATTTAGTTCATTAAAAAGTTAAAGGGTTATTTACCGAGACACCCCTTCAACGTTATCCCTTTTTCACGGTCACCCCCTCCCCCGAAATTCGCTACGGCTAGACCCCCTCCGTTATCTCTACTTTACCCGTACACCCCTTCCGTTAGAGTTCCGTCCAGTTCTGTTAATTTTTTTACTAAAATTATTTCAAAAGTAATAAAATGTTCCAATATTACCCTCAACCATGTTTCCTCTCTTCCCTCAATCCTTCCTTCCAACCACCACCGATCACAGACCACGACCGACCACCGCCACCCTCCTCCCCCCACAACCACCCTTCCCTACCCCTTAATTCCTCCTTCCTCGGCGTCCTCGTCAACCACCACACACGCTGCCTCCTCGCTGTCCTCCGCTCCCCCTCCCTTGCCGCCTTTGACCTCCCCTCCCCCCCCTAAAAACCATTAGAACCGTTAACACCACTAGTAAAAATAATCCAAAACAATTAAAAGACATTCATATTAACACTCAAAATGTTAACAATCCAACCTAATTACCCAAACTCTCACATGATAAACCCTTGTTGTTGCGCTTCACAACATCCACATCACGATTTGAGAACTCGAACATCGGGGTTTCGGCCACAATTGAGACGGCGTGAAGATGGGGATGATCGCCTACTTCAGAGTTGGATCGTCGATGAGGAGAATCGTGGGCTTCTAAAAGTGTTCAATTCTTTGCTGTTTCGACTGGGGCAAGAATGGGGTTGAGACGACATTGCGAAGTGGCAGCGAGGTACGGTTTTGCAAAGCCCATGGCTGTGGTTGCTCGAAAACGAGGATTTAGCACTGGGCTTTGTTCGCCTTCTCAAGTTGATCACAACGGTGGTCGGAAAGTCACCGGAGGAGCTCGGAGGTGGCGGCAATCGCCAGTCAAAAGCGGTGGAGTGGCGGCGAGGTACAGTTTTGCAAAGCCCATGGCCGTGGTTGCTCGAAAACGAGGATTAAGCACTGGGCTTTGTTCGCCTCTTCAAGACGATCACAACGGTGGTCGGAACGTCGCCGGAGGTGGTTGGAGGACATCGCACGCGCCGGTCAACGGTGGCATGTGCGGAGAGAGTGAGATCTACTCGCAGTGCGTACTGTTCACGCGCCGTACTCCGGTCATCTTCTCCGGTGAAGTGTGGAATGACTGCTATAGGTGTATATATATATGGGGGCAAAATGGTCTTTTCAGTCATTCCGTCCAACGGCGTTAGGTCCCTCAAACAAAAACTTTAATGAGGGGGTCTGGCCGTAGCGAAAATTCGTTGAGGGGGTGTCCGTAAAAAACGGGTAAACGTTGAGGGGTGTCTCGGTAAATAACCCAAAGTTAAATGAACAAACATTTTGAAGCATGAAAAAGTTAAAAAGTGGACAAATAAATCGGGACGGATGAAGTATCTACAATTCCAACCTTACATTCACTTAAAAGATATAAATAAGTTGTTCAACTGCCATCCATGATCGATATCGATTTCCCTCTTGCTGTGATCAATTCCACGGCCCCGAAATTCAACAGACGATAAAATAGTGGTTGTGAATGCAGAGTTTTAATGAAGAAGCTGTGGATATGGGCACGTTTGATAGTTGTCGATATATTTTTAAGAAAGATCGGATAAGATGGGATTACGAAGAAAATAGAGAGGACAAGTGGGGTTCACGATATAATGTATTTGATTATGTGAATATTGGACTAATTATACTGTGTTCGGTTAGAGTGAGATAAATGTGGAATAAAGATGATTGGGATTATTTTCGACCGTTGGATGTGAAGAGAAATAATCTGGAGAAGGGAAATTTTTCCCCTGGTATTAGTTAATCCCCCAAATGCGATACTCAATGGACAAATAGTTCACTTTTGTTCGGTCCGGCCCCCTTAATTCCTCTCGTTAGTCCCACCTCTCTTATCCCGCCATCAAACATGGCTGCCATCAAACGCAGGAAACAGACACCATATGGGGTGGTGGGTGTGAACACTCGGGGAGGAAATTGGGAAAGATTTGAAGGGAAGTTTGGAGAGAAATTTCGGAGGAAAAAAAATTGTAGAGAACAAATGAAGAATTGATTGGAATTAATGGTGTGACTAGACCTACTGTCATGAAAGTAACATATTTTGGCTGACCACAAAAAGTGGTTGTAATAGTATTATGTAAGGAAATGAGAAAATCTTGTTTATAGAGCAGTTGTAAACAACAAGTAAACAACAAGTATTTACGTAGCTCAACCTTAATCGTTCAAAAGTGTTTTGAATGATCCGGATTAAAAATAATAGATAATGTATCACCGTTAATAGATTATTTTTAATCCGGATCGTTCAATACCGAATCGGACAGCTAAGACCGCTTTCCTCCGTAAATAAGTATATCTCATAAGGACATTGTCAATATGGTTTAATGAGGAGAAGGACTTTTTGTCCAAGCCTTCCCCCATTTTTCAATAGGACTGGACTTCCCTTGTATGTAAAGAGACAGAAATAAAGACTTCTGAATTGATAAGAGAGAAGGAAAAAGTAAGGGTTGTTTTATAACCTAAATTCAGCACTTATAACTGAATCAATTAAGTAATAAGTGATTAAGTTTAATAATCACATTTTACATTGCTTAACAATTTTTTTTTTTGTCCCTTAAAAAAAAATTGTTTGACTTTCATGCAAGTTTCTTTGCTAGTTGTCTCAATTTTATAACACTTACTTCATTTTCACATTTTGAATAAATTATATTGATTTTCAATTCCAAGAATTGAGTTGGAGATGCCGAAGAAGGTATATGTAGTTTGTGCATTCCAACATTACTTTGGAGCTTCTTTTGCCTAATTACCCTTTGTTGGTGGCTTTACCAACAATAATATAATTGTTGAGCCAATAATTCATCCCAATGACAAACCATGAGAACAAAAATGTATTTTTACGTGGTTCAGACAAATTTGATTTTTGACCAAATACATATCTATTCCATGGCAGCCTCATCCATTCTTATTAATAAATTTCAATGAGTAAATGTATCCACTACATCCAGTAAATCAGAGAAGATCTTAATAAATTGTCCAAATAATGAATTTACACTCACTTTCTTTAAGGAAATTCAAGCTCTTTGCGGGCCTGCAGCTAGTTAAAACTTGAACCACTACTGATGCAGCAGAACTCTCATTTGGCCTATCTCCTCTAGAATACAACAGCCTGACTAATAAGTTGTGTTGATGTTAAAATACATCAAAACACGGTAAACACCAACCCCCTTCATTTTTCCAATTTGACATGTGCTTTCCTCATATATTTCAAAAGGTATATTGTAGCTTGTGCATTCCAACTGGACAAGGATTTCCAGGCTAGCTTACGCACGCCTCTATTAATCCCCTCGTCAATCCATCAAAGACAGATCATCCACGTCGAAACTAGAGAATTCAAAAAAATTAATTTATTGCGGCTCGACTCCAAGAATGAATTGGACCAGTCATTAGTTGTAGCTTGGCGGGTCGTCAAGGTCATTACTTCTTCACCATTCCCTTTCTGGTCCGTCACGTGAGATTTGTTGTCTTTTTTCTTTGCCGGTAATTAATTGTTTGCTTTCTAGAAGTTAAGTAATTGCCTTGGTTGAACTTTCTCTGAACATCCCCATGTGAACTCTTGACTCTTACAATGGCCCACGTCCATGTGTTACACGGTTCCGAAATTGCTTCAGTACACTCCATTTTCACTATCACTCGTGAAAAATCCCTACACAGGACCCTTGCTATATATAGGTATATAGATCTCCCCTGCCTGCTGCTTTATCGTCTTCATCCATCATGCTATTGCTTCCCTTTCATTTGGAACCATAACAAGCTTCAACTCTCTGGTATGAATCTATGGATCTCTGGTTCCTTTCATAATCTTTGCAGCCAAAATTTCGATGCTTAATTGGCCATAATATTGAGTTCTCTTGTGATGGAATTATATTTGTCATCGTTAAGTTTGCCTTAGTTGAACTTTCTCAGAACATCGCCATGTGAACTCTGATTCTTCAATGGACCACGTCTATGCGTTTTTAGGAGACAAGGTTCCGAAATTGCTCAGCACAATCCTTTCTCGCAATCATCACTTGTGAAAAATTCATACACAGTACTACCCTTGCTATAGTCTACAGATCTCATCCCCTGCTGCTTCATCGTCTTCATCCATCATGCTATTGCTTCCCCTTCATTTGGAACCATAACAAGCTTCAACTCTCTGGTATGAATCTATGGATCTCTGGTTCCTTTCATAATCTTTTCAGCCAAAGTTTCGATGCTTAATTGGCCTAAATACTGAGTTCGAATGTCCCTTGTGATGACATTATATTTGTGATAGTTAAGTTTGCCTAAATACTGAGTTCTCTGGTTAATTATGCTGATTTCGGTAATTTTCACCATTTTGTAAAGTTGTTCCTTGATTCTTGTTCATTTTGCTAATTTATGCGTGTTTTTGCTGATTGTCACTTGAAACTCTGAACTATTCATGTTTTAAAACTCATCAAGACCATCAACCACATGGAAAATCTATCTCGCTCATTCTCGACTGATGTATTTTTAAAGGACAAGTATATATGTAGCCAAATAGTTTAAAATAAAAATTTAAACCATAGATGTATTAAAATCCACTTTGGATAACATAAATGTATTTTCGGAACCTATTTATGTGTTTTTGTTGCTTCACAGAAAAAAATAAATTGAGTTGTTGTGTTTTTGTTGCTTTACAAACCCAATGCATGAGAGGCTCCTGTTCTTGCGGGTTCTGGTGAAGAGTTGACCTGGCGTTTTTCAGGTTTGGCTGTGATGTCTCATAGTGATATTGGGGCATGGCTGCCCCCAATTGTCCTGCGCCATGGAATCTTCCTTATTTAATCTCAACTAATCTTCACGCCCCTTTTGCTATCAGACTTACTAATAGGCTAAACCATATTTTATTATTTTGTGGTAAGTATTGCCATATTTTGTGGTAAATATAGTCATAAAATATAGTATGTATAGTCATTATTCGCGATAAGTAAAAATATGATTTTTTGGAGGGAAAACTGTAAAACCACCTCGTTTTTATGAGTTTCACTTTATTTTTTGTGTGTAATCTTAATCCAATGACTCAAATTCACCCATTTTTTTATCTAATGACTGAGATATGTTAGGCATCAATGCCCCAATACCACACTAGGGCATCATAGAAAAATTTGTTTTTCATTTTTGCTAATTCTTCTTTCTTGTCTTACATTAGAGGCCAGGACACACGCGATGAAATAATAAGTGTGAAGCATATTCACAAAAATTTGTGAAAATTCGATGAAACAATAAGTGTGAAGCATTTTCACAAAATTGTTGTCAAAATTCAACTTGGAAACGCATCACATGTGCTCCCACTTCTAGTATTAACCTATTGTACAGTGATAGATAAGCAACAATTAAATTCTCCAAAAATCAATCAAATGGTTATATACTGTAGTAACAATTAACATTTATATAATGTATATACATACCTATACATTACCATACATGCTAATCACCACCGTTTTGCTAACGCCGCCGTTGCTGACACCAATTTTTTCATGATCCAATATCTAAGTACTCTTCTATCAAATTTCGTAAATCAATTGTGTTAGCTCTTAATAGAGAACATCCATTTTGAACAATAAATGTTTATCTTTATTATCTGCATAGATTGTGAAGGCGATTCTTGTCATTCGATAAAGAATATAATGTTACTTACAAAATTTCGCATAGATTGGGAGCTGTCATTGATTATATCTGGGCACTTTAGGCCTACAAATGTGAACTGTTTATTGTATTATCTGGATACTTTAGGCCCTTAGGTGATTGTTTATGAGCTTTTACTATATTATTTGGGCACTTTAAGCCCATGGGTGCATGTTTCGGGCTCCGTTCTGTTTGGCTGTTTATCTAACTTTTGTTGGATTCCCCTTCTCCCTCCCCCTATCTTGATGTACATACTTTTGTCAAGATCCCTAATAAAATGTTCAATAATGCTACACACACAACATTCCAAACACAACATCCAACTCAATCTCTCACATGCATGTGGCCGGGATCCACACATAGTAGTGTGTGTGAGGCCTACATGTATGTGAGAGGTTGTATTTGGATTGTTGTGTGAATAACATTTTTGTAAAATGTTACGTTCTTTTGCATATAAAACAAATATTTCCTAAAACTCATCCCTGCCAAACAGGCCGTTATATTATGGATACAATTGTTCACCTGTAAAATGATTCCTAATAACCTATCATCATATGAAGAAAAAAAATTCAAACCAAGTGGTTTTGAAAGGAGTCCACTTAAGCTTTGTAGAAAATGAAAAGATTAGGGTTGCTATATTTCACCGGTTTTATTTCACCGTTTAATTTTAGCACATATACATCTCAAGATATGATTTGTCAGCACCAAAAATCCTGACTACCTATAAATGTGCGCAAATTAATTAGAAGATCTCACCATGCCATGGCATGCCATCCAAAGCTCTAATTAATTCTCAATCTTTTGGTACTTACTGTATATTTTTATCTTGCAGACTTTGCACAGGCCAATGAATAAGATGAGAGTACTGCTCGCAATATCCGTTGTTGGTCTCGCAATTTACCTGGGTGTCCCTATCAAAAAAATTTACCTGGGTGTCGTCCCCCAAGGCGGTGATCAGGACAATATCCCCTTCTCTACAAGCGATGCAAACAGCACATACACTAGTTTCATAGAGGCGCTGCGAGCTCGTCTCACAAATGGAGTTCCCACCGTATCTGGTATACCGGTGCTGCCCCAGAACTCCTGTGTGCCGGACTGGAGGCGCTTCGTTCTGGTCGATCTCTCTAACTACGCCGGGAACACCGTCACCGTGGCGATAGACGTGGTGAATGTTTACGTGGTGGCTTTTCGTGTACGCGACCGAGCTTACTTTTTCCGAGACGCTCCAGCGGCTGCACACACAACTTTATTCACTGAAACCATCGATCGTTCAAGTCTCGACTGCAGCGGCAGCTATGTCGACCTCGAGAGACGTAGACGTAGTCGATCTAGGGAGCTAACCGATCTAGGAATCGCTGCCCTAGATCATGCCATTACCAATTTGTCGTACAATGTTGACGATGCACTTGGATCATCGTTCCTTGTGATAATTCAGATGGTCTCGGAAGCAGTAAGGTTCAGGTACATTGAGATTCGAGTTCAACGAAGCATAACAAGGGGAACTTGTTTCCGACCAGACCCCGGAATGTTGAGCCGGGAGAACGCGTGGTCCTCTCTCTCTACAGCAGCGCAAAGTTCACTCAATGGAACAGTATTCAATCGGCCAGTTATGCTTCAAAATGCTAGCGGCGGTCCTGTCATAGTGGCCGACATTGAGTCGCTCGTCATTGCTGGTCTCGCCTTGCTGCTCTACAGATGCCCTGCTCGAAGCGATGATGCTATTCTGGCCTTGCCTGGTGTAACAAGAACACCTTTAAGTACTGTGGGTGACCATGATGAGTGTGCTATATTAGACAGCACGAGACGCCTCAGTGGTCGAGATGGGTTGTGCGTGGACGTGAGGGATGGGCGCAACAACGATGAGAATCTCATCCAACTATGGCCATGTGGACAGCAGTCCAACCAGCAGTGGACTTTCCGAACGGATGGGACGATTCGGTCCTTGGGCAAATGCATGACTGCCTATGGTTACAGCCCCGGAGACTATGTCATGATTTTTGATTGTGAAACAGCTGTGCAGGACGCCACAAAGTGGTCGTTATCTACTGATGGTACCATCACCAATCATCACTCTGGTCTTGTTCTGACGGCTAATGAACCTGCGTGGGGCACCACCCTGACCGTAGAGACCAATATCCATGCCGCTAGTCAAGGTTGGAGAGTGGTAGAGGAGGTATATCCCACTGTGACTACCATTATAGGGTTCAATGATCTGTGCATGCAAACTAACAACGACAACACTCGTGTATGGCTGGAGTCTTGTGTGGACCGCAGGCAACAGCAACAATGGGCACTCTACGGTGATGGTACCATTCGGGTAAATAGTGACCACAACCTGTGCCTGACGTCCGATGGCCATTCTTCCTCGGACGTAATCATCGTCCTTCGATGCCAGGGGTGGGGCAACCAGCGTTGGGTGTTCCATACCGACGGCACCATTTTAAACCCCAATGCTAAATTGGTCATGGATGTCAGACGAAGTGATGTCTCTCTTCGGCAAATCATTCTGTATCAAACCTACCGGGAACCCTAACCAGCGGTGGCTGCCCTACTTCTGATTGTGTTTAAGTCTTTTTCTAATTTTGTTAAATGTAATTGTCTTTTATGACATCTTAGGAGTAATGTTTTAAAGTGAGTCTTGTTTGTGCCAAGTGTATGGCCATGATTGAGTCTATGAGATATATCTATATGTAAGCAAAAAGTTTGTTCTCTAAAATAGTACTAATAATGAATAAAAATAGGGACAGAGAGCTGCCTTTCTGGTTTGCACGACTGCCCTGTTCTAGAGCCCCACTGGTTTTGGCTTTTCACCGCTTGGTTTACTACATTTTTAACAATTTCTCTTATAACAATGAAAAGCCCTTCTGATGCAGATTGGATTTTAGGAAACTAGTATTATATTAGTATTTTATTTTATGGCTTTAGTTTTAGTATTTTGTTAGGAATCTTATAATTTAGGAGTGTTAACATAGAATTATTTAGTTTCTTAATTTAGGTTGATTCAGTTTCTTATTTTATGTTTTCTTGTTTTACAAGAAGTAGGGTTGCTACTACTATATAATAAGATTGTAGCCATTAGGGCAAGGGAGTTGTTTTATGATTTGATTAATGAAAATTGAGATTATTTCTCATTATTATGTGTTCGTAGAGGGAGTACCTCTAGTTCATATTTATTCGTGATTGTCCTTATTGCGCGTTCTTCTATTTCAACACGCCTCCCTGCATCAGTTGGTATCAGAGCCAGCGCTCGATTCCGGATCATGGCGCGACAAGGAGTTCGTTATGGTCGTTATGCTATTGCCGAAGATGTGTATGAACGAAGTAAAGTTGCACGAGAAGCACGAATGGAGGCGCGGTTCCAACAACTTGAGCAGCGTGTGATGGATGCCATTGGCGTCCTAACCGATCAGGTGGCTGCCATGGCTGTTGGAGGGAACCCACCTCGCCGTCGTCCGGTTCACCCTCGGTTTCCGAAAGAGGAGGAGGTGTCGGATGATATTTCTATCACCAAACCTTTGGCTGGTAACCATCAGTCGAGGGGGAGGACAAAAGTCGATGAAGCTACCATCGAGTGGCCATTCACATCAAATATTATTCTAGATCCAGTAGTGGATTGGAATAAACCACCAGTTTTTGACGAAGAACTGGTGGAGAAATGTCACGCCCCAAATCCGGGAGCATGACCGGCCGTGTACCATGAAGCAATCATGGGACACGAAGCCTAATTAAAAATAATATTTTAACACTCGCAATCAATTTAGGAAAATTGGATATTTTATTACAAAAAAATGTGCAACTTAAACCAATATTTTCCTTAAGCAAAAGACACAATATCTCATATTCTCCAACTCCAAATTCCATAATGAACTGTCAATAAATAAAATTGCGAAAGCTAATAAATAAAAGTGCGGAAGCTTTTTGACCATAGAAAATAAATAAAGATGCAGACGCCCTAGAGATCCAAACACAAGGTCCCGACAATGCCACAGAGTCCACTATAATGCTCCATGAACTAACCTGAAAAATAATATGGAATAAATCCGTCAGCTGACGAGCTCAGTGAGTAGTTAAGCATGCTAAGGGTGATAATACAAAGTGGCATACTTTTGAACGATCGATAATGATGGTTCCAAAGAAATGGTGTCAAATTAAGGAAGGTCGAAGGTTCAACGAATAATACCAATAAACTAACAAAGTCAATGGCTCAACAAATAGTATCCACGAGACCAATAAAGGATTACGAATAGTAACAACAATAATCGAATCACCACAGTAATTATACCAATCAACGAGTCCAAGAACAACCGAACAACAATAACAAAAGTCTAAACCGGAATGGGAACCATAATTACCAATTACCAAATGCCAAATATTTTCTCAGGGCTTCGCCCGTTGGATCCAACACCGTATTTAGAGTCACCACAGGATGGCGCCTGGGACCTTTTCCCTAAACCGATCCGGAATAGGGTCACAGGGTATTTCACAAGTCTTTTCCCTATCCGTTGAGCACTAGAGTCACAGGGTATTTCACAAGTCTTTTCCCTAGCGGCCAAAGTCACCACGATATCTCACGGGTCTTTTCCTTGGACTTAAATAAATGTAAACATAGTCCATGGTCCCAAACACAAATAGAACAACGGCAAGCTGGAGTCACCTGACCGGCCAGGACTATTCCCCGTGTCGTTGTATAGTCACAATAATATCATGGAGTCAATGAATCGACGACAATAAAAGCAAGGGCAATCGATCAATCACAAATATTCTCAATTAACCTTGTATGCCAAAGGGTACGTCAATTGTCAATAATTATGAGAGCAACGAATAAGAATAATTATCATCAGATCACAACCAATAACGAACTGTCAAGAATCGATAGGCTCAAGAGGATTCCAAAAAAGGGATCACATGCTTAACCACTCACCTCAGATCCGAAAAATGATATCACAATTGCTATGCAACTTTAACAGCGCCTAATCTGGACAGAAGTATACAAAATCATAATTAATCACGAGATGCCGAACTGCTAAATGTATTACTCCAAACCTATACTTGCAATAACTGAGTTCTAGAATTGCTAAAGCCTAAACCTAGAATTACTTGCTAAGTCATCAGAATCATGTCCACTAACTAAACCCACGAGCAATTTATATATTCATACACCACAATTTCTCGAATACATGCACACATCAATCCCACCATTGCGGCCCCTCGATTCTCTCTCATCCGCCTACTCGCTACACCGAACAAAACCCCACTGTCATGGATAATACTCATTTACCACCATACTCCACCGTACAAAGAAAATAGATGAAACAGAATGAATATTGATTACCTGTTTAGCAGTGAAACTTGATCAAACCATGCGGCTTCTACCTCGCCGTTTAAGCAAAAGAAAACCTATCTCAAA